>PVLA01009726.1:0-71613 GCA_004027455.1 Hydrochoerus hydrochaeris | reverse complement strand
AAGATCCCCGCGCCCAATTCCCACATGCGGTGTCCTTTTCCTGGAGAAGCGATTGTCACAAGGCGTGGATGGACTAGGATGCGGCATGGACAGAAAAGGGCGCCGCATTAAATACTGTTTGGTAACAAAAAGAAATAAACAAGTGACTCATTGATCAACATGAATGAATTTTTAAATATTACCCTGAGAGAAAAAGCTAGAAATTCTAGAAAAAAGAAATATGCTTTATGCTGAGAATATCAGCATGGTGATTGCCAAAAATTGGAAATGAAGAGCATCGGCTAGAGTGAGACACAAGGAAAATTAAAGAACGATGAAAAGATTATATATACAAGATAGATAACCATACCACTAATCTGTGCTAGTTCATCCAAAAGAACAGTTTTTGCTCTCATTGTGCTGGATTGTTTGATCATTTTTTCATGCCTATGTCTTGTAATCTGAACTACTTTGAAGATAACAATGCACAGTATGTTAATCAGTGTTAACCTCCTATTACTTTGTTTTGAAATTCTGTTACCTTTTTATCCTTTTTCGTTTTTAAAATTTTACAAAAATGCATGCATTAATAAGATCAGTGGTTACGCAGATTTATACATTTATCAAAACTGTATAAATGTAACACTTGAATTGTAAATATATCCAATAAAGTTGGTCTTAAAATAAAAATGTTTAGTTTCTAGATCTCATGGTAAACTCTAATACTTCTCCTGCTTTAATTTGTAAAAAATATGAAGATAGAAGCAGAGGCTGAGGGAAAGGTAACAAAAAGTAATATGCCGTGATTAAAGTTCCATCTCTTAAATTAGAGATCTATCTCTCATGGGTGGTGATAAACCTGATTTAAGCAGCTATAGAATTTTTTAATTTTCTTTGGGTAATATAAAAAGGTGGGGTGAAAGTAGAGAAAAAGATCACTATTTTCTTATCTCAGGGACTATCTATAAATAGAATCATGGGAAGTATCTCATCATAGAGGACAGTTTCTGTAACAGCTAAACCCAGGGCCAAGTAAGTAGAAAAGAATGGAAATTTTCTTTCGTGCTAATATAATGAGATTTTGCAGATCACACATTTGGAAGACAACCTGAAGTCTAAGATAATCAACACAGAGATGCGACTTTGAAGGAAACTATTGAAACCATAAATTGAGAGGGAAAGGTGACAGGAAAGAAACATTGTGTGTAAAACTATATATCCATGCCTGCAGAGGGTGACAGAGCCACAACTGTAGTTTAACGTTAGTTTTTCTTCATTAGAAAAAACTATTCTAGATAGCTATTTTATTTCTTAATGTCAGTTTAAATATGGGAATACAGTGATATGACCCAAAACTCTTTGGAGAGTAACCGAATAACCTTTATGAGGAGAAATAGGCTGTCTTCAACACAGTGAGTGGCTTAATTTGAGCTATGCAAGATATGATTTGACAAAATGCCCTGCCTTACTTTGCTGTACCAATTTCCTGTTCTGAGACAGCTGTGGGGCTCATATTCAGTACTTCTGGGTGGAGCTTTACACAAAAAGAATAATATTGAGCCCCCAGCTCAGAAGAGATTTTTCTAGAAACAGAGATGCCAGCATGGCACTTCCCAGCATATCACAGACACTGAAGACCCCTTCCTTCCTTGGTAGGAACTGTAGCTGTTGGCATGCCTGAGGTCTCATATTGGGAGGACACAGTGGGAGAGGAAAGAAGATGACCAGATGGCCAAATATGTCAGGCTCTCAGGGATAATAAGAAGGAAGGTAGAAGGAATCAGATTTTTCTTTTTGCTTTGACTCAAGGTTAAGCCCAGAATCCTTGGAAAGTCTCATTCCTGTCAGCTCCAGGGATCATTCTTGCTAATCCTTCTTGTCTACAAGTTCAAACATGACACAAGGGGTCATTCAGTCACGATCAGCAATATCAAGACAAGAAGTCAAGACTGTAAAATTGGACTGTTCGTATGACACAACTCTCATGTCACATACTCTATTGGTACAAAAAATCCTCCAAGTGGAGAGATTACTTCTTGCTTTTGCAGGAGGCAAATGCAGAACACAATGCAGCACTGGATCGGTATTCGGTTATCTTCCAGGAAGCATCTAAAGCTCTCCAGCTCATCATATTACCACCAAAGCCAGAAAACACTGCCACATATTTCTGTTGCCTCCAATAGCCTACTATGAACAAAAATGATACAAGAGTTTTACACAAAGGTCAGAACTCACCTGAGGCAATAACCTGTTTTCACCTTCTCTGGGAAGACTTACAAACCCTACCCAGTCATTTGTCAGCAGCTAGCTGTTAAAGCCCATAAGACAAGATCTGAAAGGAAGTCGCTGAATTTGTTCTAGGAAGTTGTTCTGTACAGGTGGCTCAGAGAGCAATCAGGACCGCATGTAATAGTTCCTTTCTTCAGATAACATCACATTTCTATTTCTTCCCATGGAGTATGTCACACAACAGCAACGAGTGAATAGCAGCACTTTAAAATAACTACTTGATTGTCTATCTTCGCTTTTACACCAGCTCAGTTCTGTCTCTAAAAGAGAACACTGTGAAAAACACATGGAAAAAAATCACACTGAATAAAAGTTTATATCCTGGAAGGTTTAAGCACTGGCTGTAAGGTAGCTTCAAGAAAAATGAAATATCTAGAAATTGATCTAACCAAGGAAGTGAGAGACCTCTAAAAAAATACTAAAGTGCCCTGAAGAAAGACATTCAAGAAGATGTAAGAAGATGGAAAGATGTCTCCTGCTTTTGTATAGGCATAACTAATATTGCCAAAATGGCTATACTTCCAAAACTTTTATACAGATTCGATGCAACCTCAATCAAAATACCAACAGCATGCTTGATAAATCTGGCAAAAATAATCCTAACATTCATATGAAACCAGAAAGGACCAAGACAGAATAGTAAAAGTGCCTTTGGGCAATAAGAGCAGAACAGGGAGCGCAGCAATTCTTAGCTTGAAGCTGTACCACAAAGAAACAGCGATGGAGATGGCATGGTACTGGGATCAGAACAGGATTAAGGATACAGAAGCCAGCCCAGACACGCTGAGCTATTTGTTCTTTGACAAAACTGTCAAAAGCGTATGTTGGAGGAAAGAGAGCAAGTGGCAGTGGGAAAACTGGTTGTCTGTTTGCAAAAGATTTTAACTTGACCCTTATCTCTCACCATACACCAAATTAAAATCAAAATGGATCAAAGATCCAAATATTAAAACAGAAATATCAAGCTTTCTGGAATATTACATAGGTAAACTAGTAGACATAGATGTAGGAAAAGATTTTCTAAACAGAAACTTAATGCACAAGAAATAGCAGCAAAAATCAACAAGTGGGATTATATTGGGCTAAAAAGCTTCTTCACAACAAAAGAATCAATTTACGGAATGGGAAAAAAAATTTAACCATGTACTCCTCAGACAGAAGACTAACATCTACAATATACAAAGAACTCAAAAAGTTAAACCACCCAAAATTAAAAACCCTGTCAAGAAATGGGAAAGAGGAATGAACAGACATAGAGGAATAAATACAAATGTATGAAACAATGTTCAAACAAAAAGATGTATGAAACAATGGCCAACATCTCTGGCTGTCAGAGAAATGCAAATTAAAGCAACCCTCATTCCATAAAGAATGGCAACCATTAGGGAATAAGCAGTAACAGGCTGACATGACTGTGGTAAAAAAGGAACCCTCCTTCATCATTGGTAGGAATTTAATTAGTACAAACATTATAGAAATTATGATGGAGATTTCTCAAATCGAAATTAGAAATCCCATAAACCTGCTATCCCCCTGCTAAGTGTCTGCCCCTAGGAGTTTAATTCATCGTACTAGAGCAACATTTGCATACCAATATTTATACCATAATAACTAAATCCTGGAAGTAGCCTTATACCCATTAACATATGATTGGATAAACAAAATGAGATAGATAGATATATGGATGGATAGATAGAAAGATATAGGTATATCGGAATACTACTCAGCTATAAAGAATGATAAATTTGAGACATTTGTAGGAAAATGGAAGTACCTGGAAAATATAATATTGAATAAAATAAATCAGACACACAACTGTGCACAAAATGTTTGTGGTAGTATTATCCATAAGAGCCAAACTGTGAAAGCAATTTAAATGTCTATCAGTTGATGAAGTGGTAGGAAGTAGAGTACTGTATATCTGTACAGTGGATTATTATTAGACAATAAAAAGTCATGCAGTACTGATTTAAGTCACAACTTGGTTGAATCTTGAAAACATGATGTTAAATGAGATGCCATTGTGGAGATCCCACCATGGCCATGCTGGAACCTAGGAGGCTGCACAAAGAAGCAATTTTCCTGCCCTCTTGGTGAGCACCTTCCTCTGGTGTGAGCCAGGAGAACCAGTAGTGTCCCCTGTGTGCTTACTGGTGCACGGGCTTGGAATCCAACATCCCAATGCCCCCACCCCATTAGCAACTGGGGACAGAGATCTGAGCATCTCTTGGCAGGATGACTGTGCAATATAGCAAATATGAGGGGGCCTCCTCTCTATCTTCTCTTTGAAAGCAAATGTTGTTTTCAGTTTTGATTCATTATGATTAATTGCTTTACTCTTTTCATTATTCTCTTTTGATTGATTTTATAATGTTCTGTCTTTGGCTTGATTTTTTTATGCCTAATTGACTAGACAACTACTGTGAAGATAATGAGACATACTATGGTACCTATTGCTGTTATCCCGGTAACCTGCTGTGAAGTTCTGTACCAAATTCACTGCACTGTCTCAGTTGGCTTGGTTCTGTCTTGTTCTGTTGTATTTCTACTACCTTCAAAATAAAATTTTAAAAAATGAGGTGCCATTCTCAAATGTCATATATTGTATAATTCCATGTATACAAAATGTCCAGAAATTCTATAGAGATGAAAAGTAGATTACTACCCTGGGGCTCAAAGGGAAAGTCATTTGTGAATGCTAATGGCTACAGAGTTCTTTATTTGAGAGGTAATTAAAATGCCCTACAATGATTGTGGTGATGATTGCATAACCCTATAAGTTTGCTTTAAAAAACTGAATTATGCATGTTTTATACAAATGAATTATATGAGGTATGGATTCTACCTCAACAAAGCTGTTCCAGAAAAATCAAAAATACAATGTTTACTATTCTTTTCAGTAATGAATGGTAGATAAAAGTTCTAATGCTTGTCTAATTTTTGCATAATATAACTAGATGACTTAATGGACCCTACATTTTAAATTTGTTTAGAAACCCCATCATTTTTATTTGTACCTTTATACTAGTACTGAATTACTATTGTAATTTTACCATCTGATACATAGAACATACACAATGACTAGTTATTAAATCAGTTATGGCTTCACAAATATCATGTCAAATACTGCCATGTTCTCATAACTAGACATTTCCTATTTTAGATTTGTGAAATTCTCTTTTTCTTTTTCTTTCTTTTTTTCTGAGAATGGAGAAATAATTGATGTGCAATTCAAATTTTCTTTCCCTACAGGTCTAGTATTTCATTTACTTTTAGTGTTGGATGCTTTCATCTCCTCATAATATGATAAATAAAAATTAATACATTAACCTGGCAAATTATTGCTAAATTCTTTTCTGTGCCAAAGCTGACATTATGTGATAAATAACACGGTGTTGGAACTGCCCTAAAGCATAGGAAGAATAAGACACTGTAGCAATAAAAGGAGCTCAACAATTGAGAAAGAATCATCACAGAATCCTAAATCCCCAAGGTGGCTGAAAATAATTTAATCTTTGAATTTTACAATAAGAAGCTCTTCACCAAGGCCTCCTACTAGAGGGAGGTATCATATCAAAGGTGTCTATTCTTAGAAAGAAACACAAACTTAACTGAAATAGTTCCAAGTTTTAAATGACACATATGGACATTCACCGGAGGGGGCTGCCATAGCAGCAAACCCAAGCGTCTTCCAGGGGAAGGAAAGATATCACTGAGCTTTACTTACGTTCGCCCTTTTTGTTACCTTTTCCTTTAAAGTCTCTTTTTTATTTCTTTAAATTTTATTCTAAAGAGGGTGAAACTAAACATAAAACAGAACAAAGCAGATTGAAAGAAAACAATGTAAGTGACACAGATTTTAAAGCAAAGACAACAGGAGATCATCTCTGGCTACTATGATGTCTCTCGTTTTCTTCTAAATAGTTGTCTGTATCTTCACACACATGAATTCATACAAAGCAAAATAGTATTAAACTGATCAAAACAGAATGATGAAGGCATTATCAGCCTTCAAAACCAGACAACAGGAAAATCAACAATGCCTGCCATAATGTCTCCCATAATGTCTCTTGTTCTCTTCAAAATGGTTGTCTATACCTTCATGTATATTGAAATTAAACAATACATAACAGACTAAAACCACTCTGAACAAAGAATAGAAGTGTTACTGGATTTTACAGCATGATGATAAGGTATCCGCAATGGATACCATAAAGTCTGTTTTTCTTCAAAGTAGCTGTCATTTCATCATGCATTATATATTCAATTCTCATAAACTGTTTAGGAGAAGTTCTACTCATGTATGAGTCTCTACATGCATGCCCGTCCTTTTTGTATTGGAGGGAAAAACAAAACAAAATACAGCAAAACAAATTACTAGAAAAACACGAAACAAAAAAGACAAATAACAATAGCAAAGAGCCCAAACACTGACAATATAGACCTTCAAAGCAAGGTGGTAGGAGCATAACTAGAGTTGTTACTTTACATAAAGTCTCTTTTTAAATACAGACACAGCTTCAAATACATGGGTAAACTCTTTCTCAGATGCAAGGACGTAACTGACCCCCCCCCACCCGCCTCAGTCATGGAAAGCAGAGAGGTGAGTTGAGTGTGATGGCACAAACCTTTTGTCCCAACTACTCAAGAAAATAAGAGAAGAACACTTGAGCCCGGGAATTTGAGGCTGATCTAGGAAACAGAGCAAGACCCTGTCTCAAAAAACAATCTCACCACAGAGCCTACCAAGGTCGTGGCTTCAGTTCCTAATAAATAATTAGATATGTGACCTAGATAGATGATAGTTAGATAGATGATAGATAGATAGATAGATAGATAGATAGATAGATAGATAGATAGATATGACTAATGCACAGTTCAATGTTAAATGGTCAAATATTTATTGATATAGTGAGTTAATGGGCTTAGCTATTATAATGAAGAGAGGTAATTTTAACTATCTCTTTACATTCCATCTATTTGTTGCCTTATTAAACTTTTGCAGTGCTGACATCAAGCACAGGCCTTCATAAACATGAGGCAAGTCCTCTATCTCCAAGGTACTTTCCCAGCCCTTCCTTCCTATTTCTTTAGTAGCTGCTTTTGAGAAGAACCAGAGAAAGATTTTCATATTTGCTTCCTCATTTCTCAAATGGCATCATTTCATTTTCCTCTCCTTTTTCATCTCTTCCTTCTCTTCTTTTTCCCTTAGTGTTTTCAATGGATGTCACTCATAGACATAAGCTGTTGATGATGAAATATACATTAGAGGGACTCTCATATGAGATAACACTGGATACTCCAAGGTACCTGTGCCTGGCTCAAGAGCAGAGGCACCCAGAAATGCCCTCCTAAAAGATGACTGAGACACTATTTAGTTCCAGGCTCCAATTTGGGGGTCCTGATCCCCAGACAACTTAGCTTTGAGCCTCATGCAAACTTTATTTTTCTATCATAATGTTCACAGCAATATTACACAATTATGAAATTATTCTGTAATATATATTACAAATAATCTTTCTGCTATATCACCTGATTTTTATCTCATCTTATGGTAATTTTTTATCAAAAGATACTTCAAACTCTTGAAGTTAAATTACATGTTACTGCTTCTAAGACTTAACAGGAAGTCTCTTCCCCTTATAACATGGAGTTGTATGTGATTTCTTGAAATTAAAAGTATTTCCTATGAGCTGAATGGAGCACCAAGCCATGAATTACCTTTACTGTAAATAAGGAAAATCTCTTATTAATAATTTTGTTTATTCAACCTTACTTGAGCTTGAACCTTGTAAAGAATTCCAATACAAACTTCAAAATAGGGATATACATCAGGACAACGTTCCTTCTTTTTATTTATTTATTTTTACATATTTTTTTGTGTATGTGGTACCAGGGATTGAACTCGTGACTTCACACTTGCCAGGCAGGTGCTTATGCCAATGAGCTAAATCCCCGGCCCATTTGTTTATTTATTTTTAAAAGAATAAAATAATAGAAACAATGATGCAGAATTTCAAAACAGGATAATAGGAAATTAACCATGGTCTCGAGTTGTAGCCATTTTCTATAAAAGCCTCAAGTTTATCCTTCTTTATAGCTGAGTAGTCCTCCATTACACAAAACTACTACCTCTTTTTTGTCCATTTTTCTATTAATGGGTATTTGGGTTGTATCCAAGATTTAGCTATTAAAAACTGTGCTGCACATCAGTTCAGGAGAACAACCACATTTCTACTCACAGGTTGTAAGGAGTTCTGGGTTTAGAGGGCTCAGAAATAGAAGAAGGTAGAAAATTTATCATTGAAATTGTGGTTTTGAACAGCTATGGAATAAATACCAGCGATATTTTCCTGTACAGCACAAACAAACATACTCAAATATCAGGTAGGGCTAAGGAAAAGAACTCTGAGAGTGCCTGGGAACCTGACCTTTATGGGCACCAGCACTTAACAAGCAAGAGCTAATCTCTTGGATATGCAAGAAATTCTTACAATACAAAGCAAACACCCATTTTTTAAATGAGCTGACAATTTGAATAGACACTTCATCAAAGACCTAAAATGATAAACAAGCACACAAAAAGATGTTCAAAATAGCCATAAAGGAAATACAAATTAAAACAAGAGATACTACCAATCTAGAAGAATGATTAAAATAAAAATGAATGACCATGTCTAGCATTGATGAAGTTGTGGAGCAAGCAAAACTCTCATCACTGCTACTGATAATGTGAACAGTACAGCCACTTAGAAAAGAGGTCTACTTTCCCCCGAGCAGCTAAATATGCATCTATCCCATAACCCAGCAATTCTATTCCTAAGTATTAATCTCCTCCAAAAAATAAAAGCTATGTCCATGAACATTTGTACAGTAGCTAGGAGAATGGTACTTGGAATGGTTCTACATAATGGAAAACTGTAAGGAGCTAGCTCAGAAAGATTCCATTATTGATCGAATGCTTGTATCCCCATAAAAAACAGATATTGAAACCTTCCATGAAGACATAAGGGTGGGAACCTCAAAATGGGTTTAGCGTTCCTAGAAGAAGAGATACCAGAAAGCTTGCTCAATTTCTTCACCATGTGAGGACACAGCAAGAAAATGTCTTCTATATGCCAGGAAAAAAAAAAAAAAAACACCAAAAGACACATTGACTGGTACCTTGATTTTGAACTCTAGATCTATGACACAACTTTGTATCTTTGTCTTTTTTTTTTTTTTTTTGTACCGGGGATCAAACTCATGACCTTGCACTTGCCAGGCAGGCACTTAAGCCACTGAGCTAAATCCCCAGCCCCTAACTTTGTATTTTTAAGCCACCTGATCTATGGTATTCTTTATGGCAGCCCATGCTTCCTAGTAGAGTCTCAAAAGAAATATGCTAAAAGGAACCACATGGAAGCAATTATATCTTGTATGATTCTATTTACATAAAACTTCAAGAAAATTCAAACTGATTCATTTCAAGAGAAGTCACAACTTTTTAAAATCAACTTTTAAAATCAGTGGCTTTTCTCCACACCAGCAATGAACTAGCTGAGAAAGAAATCAGGAAGACGATTTCACTCATAATAACTTCATCAAACAGTACCTAGAGATCAACTTAACAATGAAAAACTCTGTCGTGAAATTACAGAACAGTGAAAAATTGAAGAAGACACTAGAAGATGGATTTTGGGCTTTTATTTATTATTTTTGTTAGCTTATATTGATTATATAGAAGAAAGGTTCGTATTGTGGCAAAATAACCTTCATGGGGAAAATGTGTCCTCCGGGCTTCTGCTCAATGATTCTATTGTATCAAAGGCTGTGATAATTTCTTTTACCTGTGTGAAAAGTAACTTTTAATGACTTTCTAGATTACTTTCTGGTGTGGGTGAACTTGGAAAAGCATTCTTAAATAGTGACTTTGTATTTCTAGCCAACAACCCTAAAGTATTTACCAGGAAGTTCATTCTGCATCTGAGAGAGTGATTTGTTGCTCCTGTGAGTCCATCCAAATAACACACAGTAAACAAGGTCATGGAGGCATCAGGTGACAAGGTAATGTCACCTGATGAGAGAGATGTCGAGAGAGAGAGATGTCCTGTCATGCCATCCCTGGCATACAATCATTCCTCATCAGACACAGTCTTTTCAGGATGCTTCCCTGTCTCAGGGAAGCAGACTACCATGTGCAAAGTCCTAAAGCACTCAGCCTTGGGTATGAGTGGGAGATATGAATGCCTCAGTATTCCCATTTACCAATAGATGCTTCTGCAGAGAGATTTAGTTTTTCCCAGATTTGTTTTTATAATGTTTTTCTGCCATAATACATCAATATAATAAACTATACCTAATAGATTTAGTACCTAATACACCTACACCTAATATCTATACACCTAACACCTATACACCTATACCTAACACACCTATAACTATATAGGTATGAAATATATTTCTTCTCTCTTTACTGATACTATTTCTTTCATGTAAGTTTTTATACTTTTTTGTGTCTTTGCTATATTAGTACCTGTTAAAGCTCTCTATATATGTTATTGTCTATTTTTGTTTTTAAACTGTCACATTTTCTTCATTGTACTTCAACTTTTTTCATTTATCATTAACATGTATTTGAAAATGCCTTTCAAACATATGGGAAGAAACCAAATGGGTCTCAAATATCATATGATTTCTTGTGTTTTCCTCTTCATTTTCAATGCTTTGAGTACTATTTAACACTTGAAGTAATTTACATTTGAATGTCAAATTTCATTTTATTACAACCCTTTCTGCTCTCATACTAGTCTTAGCTTCTAGCATCCTTTTATTTTACATAGATTATTCTTACCTTAAATTGGTTGATACTCATTTTATTAAAGTTCTACAGTCATATTTAATTAATGCCACCATTTCCAATTGACAGTTTAGCATAGTTTATCTTCTGTTAACATTAGGATTTGTTTTATGCTATTTAAATGGTACCATTCTAAAGTAGCAGTTCAGGAGCTGCCATGATTGGCAGGAAGAGGGTCCAAGATGGGCTCCTGCTCATGTCATTGACCCAGAGCTGCAGGGACTTGTAGGGAGAGAATTTGAGATGGACCCCCCCATTCCTGCCACTGACTCAGAGCTTTGGTGACTGGTGAAAAGTGAGTCTGAGACAGACTCCTGCTCCCTCCACTGGTGGGACTTAGAGACCAGAGATCAGCAGGAATTCCAGCAATACAGCAGGACCCCAGCTGAAAAGCATATGATGGACAGGCAGGACCAGTGGTGAGGAAAAGTCCAAAGCAGCAGTTAACAGCACAAGCCGGCAGGTGGTAATTTACGTGAACCAGCTCTGTGTTTGGGCACAAAGACACGCAGAATAGAAGTGTGTGGGTAGGGCCACTTTCTTTTCTTCTATCTTTTCTGTTTTCTTTTTTAAACAGCTGAGGAGAATTTCAGTCACAGAAAACATCCCACCTCCTAAATTCAGAAGCAAAGATGAGAGCCAAACCCAGCACAAATCCACCTGCAGTCCTGGCTGAAGTGCATATTCTGGGATCAGACATGGACCTCCCACAGACCTGTAGCCACAAAAGGGATCTCATGGCTTTTATTTTCTCTGTCTGAAGGGTTTTCCTCTTGGTAATCACCTGGGTAGCATGGTTTTTTTATCTTTATTTTTGTGTGTGTTGCTGTTGTTTTTTGTTTGTGTTTTTCCCCTTTCTTCTCTCTTTTTTTCTCTGCTCTGTTTTGTCCTGTTTTGTTTTTCTTCCTGTATGTTTGGTGCTTTTTTCTCTGTGTGTGGTTATTTTTGTTTCCATTTTTTCATTTTTATGTTTTTTTCTGGCTTTTTGTCTTCTTTCTCTTTTCTACCTTCTTTTCCCTCATGATTTAGGTCACTACACTTTCCCTTTGTATTATTACACCTGTACTCTTCCTCTCTTTCACCAACTGTCTTGCTAGACTTTATGAGCCTTTCATGTGAGTAAACATTGTCTCTTCCCTTTCTGGTTCATTTCAATACTCCTAGGCTTTCTCTTCCAATCCTTCTCTCTTGTATCCTGCAGTTACCCAAAACTTGATGACCATCCTTTGCTCATCAAATTTGCTCCTACTATATTTAATCCCACCCACCTCTCCATCCTACCCCTCCCCTGCTTAAGCCCCCCACTAAGGGTAATAACACTTTACTAAGTGGAAAATTATCACATATAAGTTCCTGCTATAAGATGGATCACATTAAATAACTATAGAACTTGCTCCTATGATTAAAGATGTCAAGCTAATTGTTGTCATTTTTGGTAGTGTATTACTTTAATCAGAGGCCATACCTGTTATAATCAACTTTTCTCCCCTGTATGACAACACTGAGATTGCAAGGAGTCATAACCATCGCTATAGTCCAGTACCAAAAGAATGGACCTTGAGTCAAATCGATAGTAACTCCACATGCATAATATTTTGGGAAGGTAGATTCAAAAGATACACAAAATAATCAAGAATCACTTATATCTAGAAGACATCCCTGAGGAACAGACATCCCCTAGGAAAGCCTCAACACCAGGGATAAAGCTATCTAACATAAAAATATCTGGAAGTATCCACACAGAAAACAAAATAAAATAGACAATTATAAGAGGAAGAAGCAAAATGCAACCCCAAATGCCCACCCAGAACAATCCAACATATAAAGAGATAGAATACATCACAAAATAACCACTGGAACACTCTGAAACGACAGCAGCAGAAGTGAAATAAACAAATGGAAGAGGCCATAGGAAAATTAACATCTAACGTACAAAAGAAATGCCAATCAAAATGAAAGAAAGCAGACACAGATAAAAGAAACATAGAGGAGCTTAGGAAAACATTGGAAACCATAAAAACCCAACATAGACAAGAAATAGAGTCAATGAAATAGATCCAAACAAAAATCCAAGAGTTTAAAAAAACTCCATTGACAGTATATGCAACAGATTGAATGAAGGCAGTAATACAATATCAGAACTAAAATATAGAGATATGATTAGTGGTCAAGAAAAGAAAGATATCTTAAAAATAGCAAGGGACCACAAAAAGTCAATCCAACAGGTAAAATATCAAGCAAAGAAGAACAACATAAGATGGTTGGAATGAGTGAGAAAGCGAGGCAGTGCAAAAGCTTTTAAAAACCACTTCACAGAAATAATGGCAGAAAATTTCCCAATCATGGATAAAGAATTTAACATACAAATAAATTAAGCTTATAAAACTCAAAATAGCCATGACCAAAATAAATCTACACCAAGCCATGAAACAATCAACACTCCAGAAATTCAATGCAAGAACAAAATATTAAAAGCAACTGGATCCAGCCAAGCATGGTGGCATATGCCTGTAATCCCAGCAATCAGGAGACTGAGGCAGGGGTATCACTGCAAGTTTGAGACCAGTCTTGGCCACAAAGTGAACTCAAGGCCAGTCTGAACTGCATAGCAAGACCCTGTCCCAAAAACACACACACAAAAAAAAACCTAGAAAAAAAGAAACAAATCACTTATAAACAAAAGTCCATCAGAATCATAGTATATTCCTTAATACAAACCCCCAAATCAAGTAGAGTAAGTAGAGTATGGAGTAGAGTATTTCAAGCCATAAAAGCAAACAAATTTCAATCTAGACTGATGTACTCCATAATACTATCTTTCAAATTCAGTGAAGAAATAAGATACTTCCATGACAAAGAAAAACAGAAGAAATTCATGACCACCAAACCAGCTCCACAGAATTCTCTGAAGGATGTATTAGAGAGAGATAATTAAGACAACAAACTCACAAACACCAATAGACAGAAACTACCAAGCAGGGCAAGCAATTAAACAGAGCAGAAAGACAGGTAGCCAATAACAAGAAAATAACATGAAAAAGATAGGCCATACCTATCAATTACAACCATCAATGTAAATGGTCTCAGCTTACCAATAAAAAGAAACAGAATGTCAGAATGGGTCAAGAAACAAGATTCCACAATATGCTGCATTCAAGAAACACATTTAATTCAGAAAGAATTTTATAGACTAAAAGCTAAAGGATGGAAAATAATTTTCCATGCCATGGGAACCCAGAAAGAAAACAGGAGTAGCCATCCAAGTAGCCAAGAACCAATGTACCACCATGCTTGGCTGGATCCAGTGAATTGAAGCCCACCACAGCGATCCCTACCTAGCTGTGCAGTGACAGGATTTTTCTTGGAATCTTGTGGAGCCACATTCATAGATCCTATAATACTATCTTTCAAATTCAATGAAGAAATAAGATGTAGCTTTGGTGTGCTACATGGTATGAGCAAAAACCCTGCCCAGTATACTCCACATTCCATTCAGCCTTACTACACCATTCAGAACCTGGTAGAGCCCTGTCCAGTGACCTCAAGCAGCCAGGGAATTTCGGTGGGCCTCATGAGGAGTGCTGAAGGTCCCCCCAGTGCACAGCCCCATCTGGAGTGGCTTTAAGTGCCACTAGAGACCCAGGGAATACAGGAAAATGACAAATGAAAGAGCCAAATGTACTCTCAAACCTCCAGCCCATCCCAAACAAGCTTAGGAGACATGAACATAGAAGAAAGTATAAACCCATACACCCAAAACTTCTGAAATGATAGCAGTAAAGAAGGAACTCCATGAAGCTGTAAGGAACTCAGATCATAAATAATCTCCAACATAAAAGAAGAAATGATAAACATAATAAAAGAAATGCTGAGCACACCTAAAGAAGACATAGTTTAAAAAACATCAAGGAGCACTGCAAAAAGATGGAAACTTTGCATACACAGTATAAGAAAGCAATAGAATGCATGAACATATTCAAGGAGATATCCAGGAAATCAAAAATTTCATCTAAATCTGGCAAAATCACCTGAATGAATGTGAAGATAGACTTTCAGACCTAGAAGACAAGATTGCAGCTAGTGAACAAGATTGCAGCTAGTGAACAAGACTGTAGATAGAAAAGGAAAGATCTTTTAAAAATAACAAGAATCAGGAAATAACAATTCAATAACTACAAGATGATGCACAGAAAAATAATATAAGATGGATAAGTGTAAATGAAAAAGAAGGTGACAACACAAATGATATCAAAAAAATATTATCAGAAAATTTCCCAAACATGGGAAAGGAAACTAATATACAGATAAGTGTAGCATATAAAACTCCAATTAGCCATAACCAAAATAAATCTACACCCAAACATATAACAATCAAATTCCAAGAAATTCAACATAAGAACAGAATACTAAAAGCTATTAGAGAAGAGACAGATCACCTATAAAGGAATACCCATCAGCATCACAGCAGACTTCTCAACACAAACAATGCAGTGAAGAAGAGCATGGAGTGAAGTATTTCAGAACCTAAAGGAAAATGACTTCAAACCCAGATTGATGCACCCTGTAAAACTGTGCTTCAAAATGGATGGAGAAATAAGATAATTCCATGACAAAGAACAGCTGAAGAACTTCATGACCAAACCAGCCCAGCAGAGAATACTGAAAGATATTCTAGTTAGACATAAAAACAATACAACTCCAAGAACACCAATGGAAAAAATCCACTAATCAGGGCAGACAATTAAAGAGAGGGGAAAGATAAAGAACCAACAGCAGAAAGATAACATGACAAAAATGAGCCAGTATATATCAGTTATAACCATTAATGTAAATGGCCTCAATTCACCAATTAAAAGAAACAGACTGGCAGAATGGATCAAGAAACAACATCCAACCATATGATGTACACCAAAAACCCATCTAACCCAAAAGGAAATTCATAGACTGAAAGTCAAAAGATGGAAAACAATACTTCATGCAACAGGAACCCAAAAATAGCAGGGATAATTGTACTGTTTGCAGAAATGTGAACTTCAAACCAAGAATGATCAAAAGAGATGAATAAGGTCACTACATACTATAGGGGGGAAACTTCAAGAGGAAGAGGTAACAATTTTAAATATCTATGCACCAAATTTGGGAGCACCCAGCTATACAAAACAAATATTAACAGAAATGAAAAAATCAAATAAGCAATAACACAATTATAACAAGAGACCTTAACATTCCTTTGATACAAAAAAACCAGATCAACTAGACAGAAAGTCAGCAAATGAATAACAGAGTTGAATCAAACTTATAAACAAATGGACTTAGTAGACTTGTACAGAGTGTTCCATCCAACAACCTCAGAATATACATTCTTCTCAGAAGCACACAGAAAATTCTTTAAAATACACCATATACTAGCCCACAGAACATGCCTAAGTAAAGCAAAAGAATTAAAATTATCCCATGTATATTATCTGATCATAGTGCTATAAAACTGGAAATTAATGACAAAAGATGCTGCAAAAACTCCATTAAAAACATGGAAATTAAATAATACATTCCTGAACAATCAATGAGTCATAGAAGAAATTAAACAGTATCTACAAGTAAATGAAATTACAAATACATCATACCAGAACCTGTGGGATGCAATGAAAGCAGTCTCAGAGGGAAATTTATTGTAGTGAACACTCAATCAGGAAAACAGAATGAACACAAATAAACAACTCAATGCTACACCTCAAACATCTAGAAAAAGAAGAACAAGTCAAGTCCAAAGCCAAAAAAGGGAGGAAATTATAAAAATCAAAGCAGAAATCAATGCCATTGAGACTAAGAAAACAATACAAAGAAGCAATGAATCAAAAACTTGGTTCTTTGAAAGAATAAATAAAACTAATAAGCCCCTAGCCAACCTTATCAACAAAAAAGAAAGAAAAAAATTCAAATTCATGCAATAAGGAATGAAAAGGGTGAAATCACTACAGACTCTATGGAAATACAAAAGATTGTCAATACCTACTTCAAAAACCCCTACCCTCATAGGTTTGATAACACAGAAGAATTGGACAGATTCCTAGAAACATATGAATTACCAAATCTGAATCGAGATGTGAAACTGATGAATAACCCAATATCAATTAATTAAATTGAAAATGTAATTAGAACCTTACAAAGAAAAGCCCAGGTCCTGATGGATTCACAGCTGAATTCTACAAGAAATTTAAGGAAGACAATGCCAACACTCTTTAAACTCTTCGATGAAATTGAAAGGGAGGCAATTCTCCCTAACTCATTCCTGGAAGCAAATATTACTCTAATAACAAAACCAGACAAGGACCCAACCAAAAAAAGTGAACTACAGGCCAATCTCTCTAATGAATATAGATGCAAAAATCCTCAATAATTCCCCCATTAGCAACTGGATAGTTTAGACATCAGCCAGAGTTGATAGCATCTAACATACATAAAGCAACTAAATGCTTGTATTGTTTGGATGATTATGCTGACCTGGAGCCAGAGGTCTGAGCTTTCTCTTGGGAGGATGACCGTATGCAATATAGCAGATATAGGGGATTTCCTTCTATCTTTGAAAGCCAATATTGTTTTAACTGTTTTTGTTTTGTTTGAATTAATTGTTTTGCTCCATTTAATATTCTATTTTGAATGGTTTTATACTGGTCTCTTTTTGGTTTCATTTTTTTACTTGATTGAATGAACAACTATTGTGAACATAACAATATATACTATAATAGCTGTTATTTTTATCCCAGTATTCTGCTCTGAAGTTCTGTACCAATTTCACTGCATTGTCTTGATTGGCTTTGTTCTGTCTTGTTTTGTTGTATTCTACTACCTTTAAAGTAAAAAAAATCCTCAGTAACATACTGGCAAACAGAATGCAGCAAGTAATCAAGAAGATTATACACCATGACCAAATGGGATTCATCCTAGGGATGAAGGGATGGTTCAACATATGCAGATCAATAAGTGTGATGCATCATATCAATAGA
Source organism: Hydrochoerus hydrochaeris (assembly GCA_004027455.1). Lineage (NCBI taxonomy): Eukaryota > Metazoa > Chordata > Mammalia > Rodentia > Hydrochaeridae > Hydrochoerus > Hydrochoerus hydrochaeris. The sequence goes on along the minus strand of PVLA01009726.1, from coordinate 53,502 downwards.
GCCAAAGATAACAATCATATAATCATATCAATAGATGCAGAAAAAGCTTTTGATAATGTCTAACACTCATTCATGATAAGAACCCTATGTAAAACTGGAATAGATGGTCTCTACCTCAATCTGATAAAAGCCATCTATGACAAACCAACAGCCAGCATCATATTAAATGGCCAAAAACAGAAAGCTTTTCACTCTAAAATCAGGAACAAGACAAGGCTGTCCACTACCCTATTCAATATAGTGCTGAAAATGTTAACCAGAGCAATTAGACAAGAGAGAGAAATTAAAGGAATAAAGATAGGAAAGGAAGAGGTTATACTATCATTATTTGCAGATGACATGATACTCTATACAGAAGATCCCCAAAATGCCATTGAAATAATAGGTGTATTAACCAAATTCAGTAATGTAGCTGGATACAGAGTCAACACTCAAAAATCAGTAGCACTTCTGTATACATACAACAATCTCATTGAGAGGGAAATAAGAGAAACCACACCCTTCACAGTAGCATCCAAAAAATTGAAATACTTAGGAATCAACCTAACAAAGGAAGTAAAAGATCTATTCAGTGAAAATTACAGTACTGTGGAAAAAGAAATCAAAGGTAATCCCAGAAAATGGATAGATTTCTAGACACAATCCAACTGCTAAAACTAAATATAGAAGATATAAAAATTCTACATAACTCTATATCAGCCAATGAAATTGAAAATGTGATTAAAAATTTAACAACAAAGAAAATCCCAGACTCTGACAGATTCACAGTTGAATTCTACAAGAAACTTAAAGAAGAACTAATACCAATAATGTTGAAAATCTTTCAGGAAAGTGAAAGGGAAGCAATACTACCAACATCATTCCTGGAAGTAAGTACTACAGCTGATTCCAAAACCAGAGAAGAATCCAACCAAAAAAGAAACTTCAGGCCAATCTTCCTAATAAACATAGATGCAAAAATCCTCAATAAGATACTGGCAAACAGAAAGCAGCAAATCATCAAAAAGATTATATTTCATGACCAAGTAAGATTCATACCAAGAATGCGGAGATGGTTCAACAAATACAAATCAATAAATGTAATACACCATATTAATAGAACCAAAGACAAAAATCACAGGATCATGTCAGTAGATGTAGAAAAATAATTTGACAAAGTCCAACACCCATGATGATAAAAACCCTACAGAAAACTGGAATAGAGGGCATTTATCTTAATCTGATAAAAGCCATCTATAACAAACCAACAGCTAACATCATACTAAATGGTCAAAAACTGAAAGCCTTCATTCTAAAATCAGGAAAAAGGCAAAGATATCCACTGTCACCTCTCCTATTCAATATAATTCTAGAAACATTCACCAGAGCAATTTGACAAGAGAAAAAATAAAAGAAATAAGGATATGAAAGAAAAAGGTTAAATTATCATTATTTGAAGATGAAATGATACTAAGTTCCACCAAAAGAATTATAGATTTGATAGCCAAATTCAGTATCATGGCTGAATACAAAGTCAGCACTCAAAAATCAATACCATTCCTGTACAAAAACAAACAAAGAGATAAAAATTAGGGAAACCACACCTTTACAATAACATTGAAAAAATGAAATATTTAGGAATCAATCCAATAAAAGTAGTAAAATATCTACATATTGAAAACTAGAGTACTCTAAAAAAGGAGATTGTTAGAAGATATCAGAAAATAGAAAGTTACACCTTGTTCATCAATAGGAAGAACCAACATAGTCAAAATGTCCCTACTTCCAAAACTTTTATGCAGATTTATTTATATCTCCATCAAAATACCATTAACATAACTTATAGAGCTACAGAAAACATTCCTAAAATTCACTTGAAACCATAAAAGACCTAGAAATAGAAAAACCAATTGTGGGCAACAAAGGCAAGTCAGGGGACATCTTAATCCCTGACTTGAAATTATACTACAAAGCTACTATGATAAAATTAGTGTGGTGCTGGAAAAAAAAAAAACAGATGAGACAGCCAGTGGAACAGATTAGAAGACAAAGATGCAACTACAAACTGCCTTATCTTTGACAAAGAAGCCAAACATGTTCATTGGAAGAAAAATGGTCTCTTTAGTAAATGTTGCTGAAATAAATACATGAAGAAAATGTTCACCATCACTGGTCATTCAAGAAATGCAAATTAAAATAGCATTGAGATTTCATCTCACTCTGGAAAGAATGGCTGCCATCAAGAAATCAACTAATAACAAATGTTGGCTAGGCTGAGGGGGAAAAGGAACACTGCTCCACTGTTGGTGGGAGTGCAGATGGTGCAGCCACTATGGAAATCACTATGGAGATTTCTCAGAGGCTAGGACTGGAAGTTCCATTCAATCCAGCTATTCCCCTCCTGGGTATTTTCCCAGAAAAAAATGAAAAGGTCATGTCACAGTAATATATGTGCACCCATGTTCATAGCAGCACAATTTGTAATAGCTAAATCTTGGAAATGACCAAAATGCCCATCAACTGCAGAGTGGATGAAACAGATGTGGTATTTTTATACAATGGAATATTACTCAGCTATAAAAAAGGATGATCTTGAGGCCTTCATAGGTAAATGGAGGCAACTTGAGACTATCCTCATAAGTGAAATAAATAAGAATCATACTTACAAATATCACACTGTGTCTCTAGTGTAAAAAGTCATAAGAAATGTAGGAGCAAAAAAGCCCAAAATGTGTCATTGCTATTGTAAAAAAGAGAGGAAAAGAAAGTGCTCTAAAGGGTATAACTTCATGTATGTTTAAGTGTGTAAGATAAATAACCATATTATTGTTTTTGTTGGATCATTGAACAGAACTGTTTGCAGTCTCACTGTTTGAATGTCCACTTTGTATGCTTTAATTTTGTAACTTGAACAACTATTTCTCAGATGACAGTATGTGATTTATCAACTAGTGATTTCTTTCTGTTTATTTTTTTTGAAATTCTATATTATTTATACCCTTTTTTCTGTTTTGCTTTTTTCTCTTTAAATAAAATTTTTAAAAATTTTTAAAAAATAATAAATAAAAAATTAAAAATAAATGCCAATGAAAAAAACTGACTTTCCAAATGCCAAAGACTAAAAGTAGACCTATGTCTAACAACATGCACTAAATTAAAGTTAAAATGGATAAAAGTTCTAAATACTAAAACAGAAACACTAAAGCTACCAGAAGAGAAAATAGGTAGAAATCTTGAAGGCAGAAACATCATGAACAAAACCCAGACTGCACATGAAATACAACAAAGAATCAACAAACTGGATTTCACCTTATTAAAAAGCTTATGCACAAAAAAATTAACAAAGTAAAAATACAAACCACAGAGTGGAAAAAAACTATTGCCAGTGTCCCTCAAAGAATTTATATCTAGAACATATAAAGAGCTGAAAAAATTGGATCCCCCAAACTCGAAGTTCCAATCCAAAAATGAATATCTGAGATAAATATATACTTTGCAGATGAAGAAATACAAATGGCAAATAAATATATGAAAAAAAATGTTCAACATCACTGGTCATTTGAGAAATGAAGTTAAAACAACACTGAGATTCCATTTTACTTCAGAAAGAACAGCTATCATCAAGAAAACAATAACAAATGCTGGAAGGGATGTGGGGGAAAAGAAACCCTTCTCCACTGTTGTTGGAAGTGTAGACTGGTGTAACTACTGTGGATGTCAATGTGGAGATTTCTTTAAATCTAGGATTATAAATGCATTAAAAATAGCTATTCCCATTCTGAGTATTTTCCTAGATAGATAGATAGATAGATAGATAGATAGATAGATAGATAATGCCATACTACTCAGCCAGGAAGAATGATAAAATTGAGACTTTTATAGAAAAATGGATGCAACTTGAGACCATACTCATACGTGAAATAAATCATACTCACATGTATAAATATCATATTGTCTCACTAGTGTAAGAATCTGAAAGAGTAAACAGATTCAAATTTTATAATAACTATTATGAATAGAGAAGAAACTGTTCAAAAGAAAGGAAAAACCGTGATGATGGAAAAAGGAAAGGAAGTAAAAAGGAAATATATATATATATATATATATATATATATATATATATATATATATGACAGTTAAGATAATTATATAGCTGCTTTCTCTTGGTTCACTGAGGGGAAAGCTTTGTGGTAGTAATTTTATGGACAATGTTTCATTCCTATGTCTTGTACTCTGAACAACTACTATGACTATAACAATGTATATTAAATTATTGTTACTCTCCTACTAGCCTGTTTTAAAACTCTGATTTGTTTTACCTTTTTCAGTTCAAATTTTAAAAGTAATAGTTGAAATGACTTTATTGTGGAATATAGAAACCAAAATGATTTTTTTTATCTGGTTGTACCCCCAATAATTGGGGAAATGCCTCAAATATTTAAATAACTTATCCAATGATTTTATGGATAAGTTAAATTTTTCATAAAATTTCCTAACTATAGTAAAAAAAATTGCTCTTTTTATCCTAAGTGTTTTAAGTTTTACTTTCATTATTGACAATAAATTATCTCAAAAATCATGAGGGATCAAGAGAGTGAACAGGGCTTTTTTTACTCATATCTTGTCTCAAAAGAAAAGTTTTGATATATAATCATACATATGTGTTGATTTTTTTTTCTTTTTTAAAATTTTATTTAAAGAGGGGGAAGCAAAACAGAAAAAAGAGTAGAAACAATACAGAATTTCAAAAAAATAAACAGTAAAAAATCACTATTTGATGCATTACATATTGTCTTCTTGGATATAGTTGTTCCAGTTACAAAATTAAAGCATACAAAGTGGACATTCAAACAGTGAGGCTGCAAACAGTTCTGTTCACCAATCCAACAAAAACTTAGTAACATGGTTATCAATCCTACACACTTAAGTATACATACAGTTATTTCTTTTAGAGCACTTTCTTTTCCTCCTCTTGCTTTTTTTAAAATTGTTTTATTTAAAGAAAAAATCTTGAAATGGAAAGAGGGTAGAAACAATACAAAATCTCAAAAACAAAACAAACAAAAAAATAGTAACCAGTAAAAATCACTAGTTGATAATTATATACTTTCCTCTTAGATGCAGTTGTTCAAGTTGCAAAACTAAAGTCCACAAAGTGGACATCCAAACAGTGAGACTGCAGTCAGTTTTGCTCATCCATCCAATTAAAACTTTAGCAACATGGTTATTAATTCCACACACTCAAACATCCTTTAAAATATTCTCTTTTCCTTTTTTTCCTTTACAATAACTATAATCCATTCTTGTAAACTTCTTAGAAGTTCTACACATGTATATGTCTCTACACATATACCTAGCCTTTCTGTATTAGAGGGAGAAACAAATCAAAACAAGTCAGCAATACAAATTCCTAGAGAAACACGAAATGAAAAGAACATACAAAAACACATTAGGTGATCTACAGTAGTCACTATGATGTCTCTAGTTACTGTCAATAAAATTGTCTATATCATCAAATATAATATAAACTTAGCATTGCTTTACACTATTAATAAAATCTAAACATTGGAGACATTATAGGACTTCAAAGGCAGTTAACAATCAAACCAGAATGGGTTTCCTATTGAATCCTATCATCTTCAGAGTAGTTGCCCCTACTCTCAGACTCAACACTCTCAAGCATACTAGATTCAAATAAAATCAGTCAAGATAAACAGTGATATAACCAATCTTCTCTGTTTTATCTCTGCCATGCTATTTTTCTGTTGTTATTTGTTTACTTTTCTCCTTCATTCCACTTTCTGCCCCTTTCTTTGAGGTCTTTCTGCCATTATTCCTAGAACCCTGGTGGTTTTCTTCTCTCTCTCTAGAATGTCCTTCAGTATTCTTTGCAGGGTTGGATTGGCGGTCACAAACTCCCCTAGTTCCTCTTTGTCGTGGAAATATCTTGTCTCTCCATTAATTTTGAGAGACAGTTTTGCAGGGTACATCATTCTGGGTTGGAGGTTATTTTCTTTCAGGGCTTGGAATATTTCACTCCAAGCTCTTCATGATTGGATGGTTTGCATTGAGAAGTCTGCTGTGATTTTGATGAGTTTTCCTTTATAGGTAATCTGTTTCTTTTCTCTGACTGCTTTTACTATTCTGTTCTTGTGATGGATTTCTGGGATCCTGATTATTACATGTCTGGGTGTAAATCTGTTTGGGTTGTAGCTGGCTGAAGTTCTATATGCCTCATTTATCTGAACTTCACTTCTGTTACCTATGTTTGGGAAGTTTTCCTTAATTATTTCTGTGAATAGACTTTTTATTTCATTTGTATTTGTTGCTGCATCTTCATTCACATATTTTATTCTTAAGTTATAAATCCTCTTGTCATCTTCTAGCCTTTGTATTGTTGCTTCCTGGTTCCTTGTTATTTTTAAGAGATCCTTCCTTTTACAATCATAATTTGCAAATCTAACTTCAAGTTTTGAAAGTTTGTCTTTAGTTTCTGTTAAAAGGTTTTGCCAGGTTTCAGTGGAGTTTTTAATTTCCTGATATTCTCTTTGGATCTGTTTCATATATTCTAGGTTTTGTTTATATTCTTCATCAAAGGCTTCTCTCCTTTCTCTAGGTTCCTCTATTCTTTCATTGGTGTCTACTTGAGGATTACCCAGGACTTCTTTTATTAGTCTTCTTATATCTTGCTTCACCTGAGTTAGAATTTCAGATTTAAATTCGATGATGAGGTCACAGATGTATTTCTTTATTTCCAATGAGGCTATCTCTGACATTACAGGTTTGCTGCTCTCAACCTCCTCTGCATTTACCTCTGTTGAACTCACTTTCCCTGGTTCCACAGTTGGGACCTTTTGCGCTTTCTCTGTCTTGTCATGTTTCTGGTCCCCTTCAGATGGGTGGGTGGTGGAGGTCTCTGGGCCTTTCCTTTTGCTTAGAGTTTTTCTGTAGCGCACTTGCTAGGGAAGTACCACCCCTCAGTCTGCAGTGAATCTGTGAGTTGCACACTGAGAGCTGGCTCCTCCCCCTATGCCAGTAAACTAGTTTATGCTTCAACAGGTTTGTGTGTTCCCTGGGGATGCCACTGGCCTAGGAAAGCCTCGACCCTGGCTATTGGGTTTCAACCAGGGGCGTGGCCCTACCCGAGCAGATCCCACCAGTCTGCTTTGGGCTAGGAGTCATCAGCAGATGCTGCCTATGGCCCTGATTCAAACTGGCCCTGCCCAACTCCAAAATGTCACCCAGCCAGTCCTCCCAGTTTGGGGATTCCAGTTCCCATCACTCACCAAGGTTCACGCAGCTCGACTGGCTGTTTCCACTCCCCATCTCAGGGCCTCCTCCAGCCAAGGGTCTGGAGCTCACCAACCTCCGCTCTCGGCAGGGCTGCGATCTCAGCTCCATCCTGAGTCACCTGATTTTAAGACGGACTGGTACAGCGATCGGGGCTTGCCCAACTCCAGCCCTCTGTCCATGCTTCCTTTTCTTCTTTCTTTTTTCTTTTTTTTTTTTCTTTATCTTTTTCCTCAGTTTCTTCCTGGGTTGTGAGAATTCCTCTCCTTTTGTCTGGCTTTCTCCATGTTTCCAGATTCCAGCATCTGAGTTGTTTTATTTTTTATTTTTTTTTTCCTCAGAGAAGCTCTCTTATCGTGCCACCACTCAGTCAGCCATCTTGCAATCAAGGGCAGGAACTTTGTCTTGCTCCTTGTGGTGATTTTGTTGGGCTAGGAAATGCACATAGCACATTCCTGGGTGTGTTCCGTGTGGTCACAGAGGCAAAGCCCTGGGTACTGCATATCGTCCCTGCCCCTTCCTCGGGCACTGTTCCCTGCTCTGCTCCCCAGCTCCCATGAAGTCTGTGTTGATATTTTATAGTAACATAAATTCTGTTGTAGCATCATAAAAATCTTAACCATTTATATATGTTGAATTTTTCACATGATTTTATGAATCTATTGTGATTATATATCTCTCTCCTTTAATCTACTACTGTGGGTAACATTAAAACATTTATGTTAAACCTAGCTTGCATCTTTGGATAATTTTCTTGCTCTATCACTTGAATCATTTCACATAGTGTGGGATTCATTTTTACAATTATTTTCTGCAGTCTGTTTCTCATTCAGATCTGAAAGTAGAATTCTTGACACCATACTTTTAAACTATAGTTATATAGTACCTTTTGCTACTAAGGTCAATTTAAACTCATAATAGAATTCTCTTGGTTCTTTGCTTAGAAACTGTTTGCATAAATAATGTGTTTGACATATTTCACCAACAAAGCATGTTTGGGGAATTTCTTGTGGAAGTTCAATTTCATTGTGGAGACCACAGTACATTTATGACTTTCTACAATTCTAAAATCTTTGATGGCAATTAAAATCTCCTAGGAATTGTCACATATCCCTCACACTTTCTAATTTATTAGAAAAGAGGCACAATATCATTTACCAAATATTTGTGGTTTCTCAATTTCTATAGCTAATGTTTTAATTCTGACATTATTTGTCTTTTTAGTGGGTAGTGATAACCACTAAAAACTTGTGTTTCATGTGTTATTCTTCCTAAGGAAGTGATTTTTTAGTTTGACACAATTTGCAATTTTTCTTGTCTATAGTTTTATTTTTCTACTGAAAAAATCATTTCCCAGACCAGTATTAAAGAATATGTTCTTTGATTTCTATCAAAGAGTTTTATGGTGCTACTTCTTATATTTATGTCTTTAATCCTATTGGAGCAGATTTTATATATAATGTTAGCGTAGGTCCAAAATCATTTCTTTGCCTGTGAATATCCAGTTTCTCCATAACTGGTAAATGAAGAGATTATTTACCATATTGTATTCTTCATGGTGTGTCAAAAGGTAGATGGGAATTTAGGTTTGGGTTGCTCCAATTACCTTTATGCTGTTACAGTACGCAATAATGTTATTTTTATTTCATCAACATATTGATTAGGTAACTATAGCTTTGCAAACAGTTTGAAATCAAGATGGAGGGGTCACCTCAGCTTTATTCTTACAATTAAAAATAGTTTTGGTATTGAGTGTGTTTTATACTTCTGTGTGAATTTTAATACTGATGTTTCTAATTCTGAAAAATTCTGCTAGCATTCTGATTGGATTATATTGAATTACAGACTACATTAAAATGTATGCAGATTTTAACGTTATTAATTATTTATTTTCCTGCCTAATTAGTGTTGCCAGGACTTCCAGTACTATGCAGGACAGAAACAGCAAGAGTGGGCACCCTTATCTTGCTATTCCTCTGAGAGTAACACTTTCAGTTGATGATGATGATTGCTGCTCTGAGCTTGTGATTCACAGCTCTTATTGTGTTGAACTTCATTTCTTCTGTACGTAACTGCCTGAGACTTTTCATCATAAAAGGTGTTGAATACTGTCAATTGACATTTCTCCATCTGTTAAGGTGATCATATAGGTGTGTCATGGTTTATCCTGTTAATAATCCTTCTTACTGTTTTCTGTATGCTGACTCATCCATCCTTTTTACCCAGTATAAATCCTTATTAGTCATGGTGAATGATCATTTCAATACACTGCTGAAATCTCTTTGGTATTACACCTTCACAAGTGTGTTCCTCTTAGATACCGTGCAGTGATCTAGGCTGTCACACCTACTGTCTTCTTAACCACAGTCAGCATCTTGCCTGTAAGCTGATCCTGGCACACATTCTGAATCCTTTAGAATAAACTCAAAGATTAAGACAATAAAGTACTTAACATGTCCATTATTTCAACTTTTTCACAATTTTTTGATCAAAGCATCTTAAATTTATACTCATAGCAAAACTGAAATACCTGATTCAAAAGTTTCAGGTTTGTCAGTTTTGCTGGCAGAATCTGACTGATAAAGAATCTTATATATGTTTTTGGTTTCCATGACTATCATGTGGGTTTATCTGCCTGATTTTCAACTCTTGATTTTTTTCTCTTTTTGAAATTCAAGAGTACTGTGTATTATTATTAAGATACTAAGTTTCCAGGTGATTTTTCCTCTTCCATTACAGGTTATTCATATTTTCTTCTTGGAGACTGTTTCTGTCACAAATTGTACTGTTTCTTAAATTGTGCTATTCACAGTTGAAGGTGTTTATGTTCAATAAGAGCCTGGTATTTTACCTAAGGCCTCTTATCCTTGACTGAGACAGGTCTGAACTACATAAATATTAAAGGAATTATTTGAAGTTGAGCTGAATAATAAAATCATAAAACATTTGATTTCTAATGGCAGGTTGACTGATGGTTTGGAAGGAAAGGCAAAAAGTACCACTTGGAAAATTCTGTGAGATGCATGCTTAATGAAATATGATTTGGAAGAATTGTGTGTACAATCAGAGCTCAAAAAGAGAGAAATTCAAGTAAGCATGTTATTTTCTATGTGTTAATATCATAATGTTTTTTTAGTGAGCTTAGAATATTAAAACATAGGTTTAAAGATGAAAAGTAATTGGACACACGGATGCAAAATGTATTAAACTTGTAAATTTGCCTTTCGTATAGGCCAAAATATCCTCCTTTTTAATATACCAAAAGATAAGATATTACCAATGGATTCCACTTTCTTCACACTTATTTCTATAATTTAAGGTTCTCAAGAATCCCAGGCAAAAGGTTTTTAAGTGACACATCTGCACCTGAAATGCAAGAATTAGACATTTCACCAATCTCTTCTCATTCTGAACTACAAATTCGTGTATGTTCAACAATTCCATTTAAAAACTAATATGTGTATTATATATTGTTAATTTTTCCTCATCTGAAGAAGCCCATAGATTCAATTTTCATACACTTGACACTGATCAATTAATTGGCCATCACGTTCACATCACTACCATATATTGTGTTATCCTTTGGAGGAACACATTTTTGGACAATATTGATTGTAAGACGAATAAGATTCTCACGCAGCTCCTTGGGTATTTCCATCTGTACCACTATCTCTCTCTTGAGTACATTTCAAGTCAACACAATCAGTTCTACTAATTCTAGTGGGCCTGACTTCAATCCAAACTCTTGACATTGCTTTTTCATCTCCCACTTTTTCTTCCAGATCATCAACATGCTCATCCGTATGCCCATCACTGATTCCAGAAAGCCAATAATAATGTCATTCTTGTTGGCCATGGATTTTCTCATGCATTCTGTTATGCTGAGATATTTGTGCACAATAAAATAGGGTCATATAGAAGAGTTGTATTGATTTGAGGTCTGCTTGTGCTCCTTATGATATGAACCACCTCTAAAAGGTAAAAATTGCTTTCAAACACCATCAAAAAGCCCTGCACATCCACAGATCCATACTATCTTTCCAGATCCTCTTGAGCCCAAAGTCATCCAAAGTGTCTTTACTTTGTGTTCTTTTCTTGCTCAGATAATCTTATTACTGTTTGTTAATTTGGGGCATTTGATAAAATTCCAATATTGAAGCAAATTAGGGGGATTTTATCATCATGTTAACCACCCATCTACCCTTTTCTGCTGATGAAAAATAATAAAATTGCTTCCATATTTATTTCTTCTCTTTCAATAATGAGAATTACCCATTGCCGAAAAGTATTCAAAAAGTGACACATATGTCACTTGCAACAGAGGGTGGTCCCAGAGGATTTTATATTAAAGGAAAAGGCATGTAGTACTTGAGGATTTCAAATGGTTCTGGTTTGGCTATAGATGTGGAAGAAATTTAAATAATGCCAAGAATTTGAGGACTTATATTGAATTTATGCATATATTGCATCAATGACTGTCACTTTGATTACATGTTTAATTATGATGCATTGTGTAAAATGAACATATTTTATCTTTTCTCAATACATCTAATAGGAAATTCAAATTTCCACCTTGAAAATCACAATAGGTTTCTATTTTAACTTGCTGGCCTAAAGATCTGCTTTTTTCCCATTCAAGTAGTATATACATCAACCATAAATAATCCAAACTCTATTTTAGGGATTGGATATATGTCAATACCCTAAAAAGTAAAACACAATAACCAAAGAGACAATATAGGATGCTCATTGTATTGGAAAGACATAGATACATATTTAAAAAGCTATGAAAATTGAACTGATTGGAAGAATTCAGCAGCCTAGGCAATTCACTCTTTATAATCAATAAAATATAGTAGTAGGTCTCTTGGTGCTTGGATCAATTTAATCACAATTATCACCTCATCCATGTTTTATGGATATATTTGTTATATACCAAATCTGTCAAAATATTGGCTAAATGCATCTCTTCATTTCAGTAAGTCTTCATGAGCTATGGCAAGATTTTTTGGTAGTATATTGTGGTCTGTTTGCTTTAAATATATTGATTTACAAAACTTCTTGAATGACACAGTTTTCATCTTTTACTATTTTAAAGTCTGTTCTATTTAATTCAATTTTTTTATTAAAGTCCTCAGGGATGAGATGAAATGATAAATGGTTAGACTCCTTGCACATCTTTTTTTCACCATGGCTGATGAATTTTCATTATGTTGGAAAAACATATGTGGACTTTTGTCCCAATCATTCCATAGTTAGCATTTCCACTGTCTTCCAAATTTCTGCAGTTCAAATGAGATATGTAACACTGAATGGAAGTTTTTTCTATAAAGAAACTTATTTTCTGCTACTAGCTGCCTTTTTTTGCTATATTAATTGGAATGCCACTGGGAAGTGCACTTCAAGAGACCTTCAGCTTAAAAAGTTTCCATCATTTAATGATTTCTTCCATCACTTCTCAGCATGCCTCAGGCATTGTTATTGCTGGGAAGCATGTGTGCTATGCCTCTTGGAAAGGTCACCTGTCCTTCTCCTTTCTCCCCTGATGAATTTTCTTAATGAATGATATCCGAAATTTGTTTTCCTTGGTCTTCCAAACTCAATTCAAGTTTCCACATTGGCCATCCTATTCTTTTAATGCACCTATTGATTTAATTATTTCTTAGCCTCTTAAAAGGTGTAATAAGTGGGTTGCAGTGGCACAGACCTGTAATCTCATCACTCAGGGAAACTGCAGGATGATCAAAAGTCAGAGCACAGCCTGGGAAATTTAATGACTTAAAGAAACCTTGTCTCGAACTAAAAATGCATTTTTAAAAAGAGCTGGGAACACAGAAGATACAGACTAGCCAAATCAATCCTAAGCAAAAAGAGCAAACCATAGTAACACAAAGGACATGATCATAGCACAAAAATAAGCAAGTAGATCATTAGAATCTTACAGAGGACACAGGAACAAACCCATGCAACTTCAACCACCTGATTCCTGACAAGAGAACCAAAGATGTACATTAGAACAAAAAAAAGTGCCTCTTTACTAAATGATGCTGAGAAAATTTTAATATTCATACCTAGAAGACTAAACATAGATGATTATACTTTTAAGCCTTTTAAATCCTCACCTTGAACAAAATAATCAATTCAAAATGGATCAAAGTTCTAGGTATAAGACCTGAAATTTTGATACTAAAAGAAAACGTAAGGGAAACACTTGGCCCTATATGTACAGGTAGGGAATTCCTGAGTAGACCTCAAATAGCACAAAGTAACAAGAATAAGACAAAAGAACAAGAATCAATAAGTGGAACTACAACAAAATAAAAAGTTTCTACACCAGAAGAGAAACAACTAACACAATGAAGAGGTGTATCACTGGCTGATCAGATCAGCAAACTCCCAAACAGGTGGATGGTGAAGGCTTAAATAAGAGACAAGTGGTGATCCGGCCTGCGGACCAATGCGTGGGTTTTCCCCTAGAGGAAGGAAAACGGGGCGGGGGCAGGGTGAAGAGAGAGAGACGGAGGCAAGTTGAAGTTTCCCAATCAAACCTCGTTTATTGAACAATGTTCCTGGCTTATAAAGAAGTGGGGGCGGGAAGTTACAGATGGGTCGCCGTCATTTCCTGGGTGGGGCGAGAGGATCCTGGGAAATGTAGGCCGACGCACTGGACGCCCACAGGAGGGAGAGATGGAGCGGCAGCCATGAAGCTATCATGCTGCTCCCTACAAAGTGGTATGATTTTAGGACTCCAGGAGGATCAAAACCCTCTAGCAGAATCTAGAGATTCTTGGGAGACTAAGATAAAGAACTTCTCTGAGCATCCATATTTATTTGATTTTCAAACAAAGGAAGGGTATACTGAGGAAAATGGGGCAGCTGAGCAGGACCTTGAGAATCAGTTCAAAGACTTCTCCAGGTAGTAAAGTATGCTAATTTAGGAGAACTATCTTATCTTCAGATTAACATTTATTGTAGGAGTGGAGCCTGCAGCTACAGTCTTTATTTATCTAATTGAGGTTGAAGCCAGGCATCCTCGGCTGTGACCTTCTCTTGTCCTTTGAGGCATCACAATATCACTGGCCACTATGGACCTCATAGCAGTTCGCTTACTATGAATCTGCTGCCCATCAGAAAAGGGGCTTAGGTCTTGGACAGAACTGAGGTAAACATAGAATGCCAACTAGTTAGTTTTAAATCCTGCTCAGAGTTCCTTCATAGTGGCCTCCATCAGAAATAAAATCTTTACCAGCCACTCTTCCAATGGATGTTTAATATCTAGAATATAGAAAACTCAAAACTTAACATAGAAAAATTAAGAAGCTCAGTCAATAAATGGATAAATAAGTTCTCAAAAGAAGAACAAATGCCCAGTAAATATATGAAAAAACATTCAGCATCTTGAGTCATTAAGGAAATGCAAATCAAAACTGTACTGTGATTTCAACCATCCCAGTCAGATGGCTATTAACAATAATAATAATAATAATAATAATAAAAAAACTTTGCCATGGATAGCAGGGGAGCCCTGCTTACTGCTTGTAGGAATGTAAATTAGTACAACCACTGTAGAAATCAGTATGACAGTTCTTCAGAAAACTAAAAGTGAATCATGGTTTTATCCAATAATATTACCCCTTGGTATCCACCAGAATGAATTAAAGTCAGCATACTATAGGAATACTTGCATGGCTATGTTGTTTGCAGCACAACTCACAATAGCCATGATATAGAATCAGCTGGTTTTCTATCAGTAGGTGAATGAATAATTAAAACATGGAATATACTTAATAGAATATTACTTGGCCATAAAAAAGAATGAAATCACATTATTTGTATAAAAACGCATAGAACTAGAAATCATCAAGTTAAATGAAACAACCCAGACTCTGGAAGGTAAATACTGAATGTCCACCCTAATATGCAGAATCTAAAAATGTGACATGAAAGAACAGAAGCATATTAGACAAGATAAAGGGAATATGAGGAAGAAAGCAAATGTAAGGGCAGATAATGGGTACACAACTATGACAAAAATATAGTAGAGGACCAGGAACATAGCTCAGCGGTACAGCACCTGCCTGGCAAGTGCAAGGTCCTGGGTGTGATTCCAATATTTTGCAAAATTAATGGGCACTAATAAAAATAAATTAGCAAAAACAGTTAAAGAAATATAAATTCTTGTTTGAAGCAGAGAACACTCAAGGGAATACTCTTGTTCTCCTCAAACATCCGAGGAATCAAGGGAGAATAAAGGGCAGCCCTGGATCTCATGGGACCAATAGACAGAAGTCTCTGGGAGACAAAGTTCAGGTTTGGCGGTCACCTCCACCCAGGGGCTCTCCTGAGTCCTCTCCATGCCAAGTTCTCCCCACATGTCATAACAAATATGTCAGATGAATTTTGTTACTCCTATCATACACGCAAAAAAACCCAGACCAACATAAATAAATTGTCTAAGAGGTGGGAATTTGGTTAAAAAATGGGAAGGCAGCTCAGAAGTTTTCTGAATAGGGATTGGTAGGATGTGGCTGGAAGATTTACAGGAAGGATGTAGATGTTTGTCATCTAGATTGTGATGACTTCACTTTTGTATGCCCATGGCAAAAACTACCTATCAAGCTTTACTTTTTAAATATATGCAATTTATTATAGTCCAAATATGCCTTAACAAGGTAGTTTTTTAAGATGAATTCAAAAGCAGATAGAACCAAATGAAGAAAACAGGTTGTAGTATAAAAGGGTAGAATTCATCACTTTCTCTTAATTTTAAAGGGAAAATTTTCTCAAGCATGTAAGTGCAACAAAATATTTTCTGTTTTCATAGTAAATAGCATACTTTATTGCAATAAGTAGATGTATCTCGTACGCAAATTAACTCCAGAAAAATCACCCATTGCTTAAGATTTCTCACTTTAGCCAAAGGGTGGCAGTGTTTAAAAAGCAGCAGAGTGAGATAAAGGCAGTGCGGACAAGTAGGCACCCAGGATGGTCTCTGATTGGTGCAGCCCGCTGGACAAATGAACCTCTGGGGGAAACCTCACAGGAAAATCTGATTCCACTGACTGCAATGAGAAGCCGAGAGATGGAGACCCTCCTGCACATACTCGTGGTGATGCTGGGGTTGCAGGCAGCCTGTGAGTCTATGCTTCCTCTGAAGTTGTGATTTAATGATGACTGACACTGTCATTTTCTGTCCCGGGAAGGCCTTTTGAGAACCAGAATATGTATTTTAAAAAAACAGACAGTATCCTGTGTTAATGTGATGATGATGATGCCTGGGAAATGGGGAAACGGGAGGAAAGTCAGCATCCTGCTATGATCGTGAGGAAGTTATGGGGTTCCCTGTGTTTCCTTCACCCTGCCCTTTTGACAGGGGTCAGCAGCCAAGAACTGCGGCAGAGTCGGTCTCTGGTGATTCCAGAGGGAGAAGAGCTCACCATAAACTGCAGCTCATCAGCAGCTTTATACGCCTTACACTGGTATAGACAGAATGGCGGAGGTCCCGTCTTCCTGATGATGTTACAGAAAGCTGGAGACGAGAAAAGCCATGGAGAAATAACTGCCAAGTTGGATGAGAAAATGCAGCAAAGCTCCCTGCACATCACAGCCGCCCGGCCCAGCCACTCAGGCACCTACTTCTGTGCAGGAAGTGCACAGTGATCTCCACGCCCCTGAGGGCTGTCCCCAAACCTGCAGCTGGGGCACAGACGCAGCTCCTGACACGGGGCTCCTGAGAGGTGGCTGGGATACTTGCCAAAAAGAAGCCTGAAATCAGTGCAATTGTCTCAATGAAAAGTTTTTAAAAGGGAGGGGGGTAGAAATGATAAAAGGGGGAACTGTATCTTTAATCACAAATTTAGTTTTACTGTACTGGCTGTTGACTACATTTTAATCAATGTAACATCAAACTGGGATAAGTAGCATGCGTTTCAATAATTTATGTAATAACAGCACAAATCTTATGCCACTATTGTCCCTAGGAACGTGTTTCCCTTCTGCTACTTACCCACCTTTTTCATATAAGGGAGCTCTGACTCATTATTAGACTCTCTGTAGCAGATTAATAATATAATCTGCTATAATATAACTACGGTAGTAGCAATCCCGCTGCACAATGGGGATGAGTCACAGGCAATATTCGTTTTCTACATTTATATTTTAAATGTAGAAATAGGAAATGGATAGACAGACAGCTGGCTGTGTGTACCTAGTCCAGGCCTAGACTGACCTCCGCTTCTCATTGTGCAACCAGCCTCTTCCCTGTGGCTGGGTTCTTGTCCAGAAGGTGACGAAGACTGAGGCTTCATCACACAGTAAGCAGGGGGAACAACCAGGCATGGCTTGCTAGAAAAAAACAGAGAAAATTCTCACCAAATGAGAAGTACCAAGGAAGCAGCCAGGTTCAGAAGCTTATAAGCAGCTCTGAAAGGCTGGATGAAAGGTTAAAGGACCTGCAAAACTGCAAGTTCATCCCTGGCTTTTGCTGTTTCACTGTTTTGGCCGGCTCACTGCCAGAATATTCCATCTATTCTTTGTCTTTTGCACTTTAATTTCCCTCAAGGTTCATCTCACCTTGCTTTAGTTTACTCAGTTTATTTAGTTTGCTCCTGTCTTTTTTCTTCATCCCTTTATTTTCTGATCTCAACTATGCTTTCATGCATATTCTATACTCTGAATTATCCAGTGGCTTGAAAGATTCTTTTCCATTTAGCTGCAATATGAAATGATAAGAATTTTTCAATTTTTTCAATTTTTATTTTCTATCGGTATGTGTTTGCTGTATATAATGATTACATGTCTTATGAGGATTACATTCTTTCTTGGTACATGCACATGACACAGCTTAATTCTTTTTTTTCATCTTATTCCCCTCCTCTTTTCTTCCTCTTCCTTCCATATCTTGTTCCTGTCTTTAAAAAAAATCTACCTCCCTGTTTCCTATTATGTGTATTTTGTTGTGTTCTTTACTTTTGCAAAACTTAAGCTTGCATGTCTGATTTATTTCCTTTAACATTATGGCCTGAAGGGGCATCTGTTTTCCTCCATCCTCCGTGTCTGTACCCAACATACAGCCAGCTCGAAGCAAGTACATAAAAATAGTGTTTGAAAAACTGGTAAGATCATAGGCTAAAGAGAAATAATTCACATGTTTTTTTAGAGAATCTAAAATGCTCCAGAGAGTAAATAGTTCTGCCTTACGAGCTGAACGATGCTGAGCAATAGCTACAAATTTCTAAGTCATTACTTCCACCTCTTAAAATTGACACACTCATACTATTTTATTCATGTGTCTTGTATTAGGATGAAGCAAAGCCGTAGACTGTACCTGTTACCTCTGATACCCTGCAAGCCCTCAGAGGATGATAATCTAAAGTAAATGAAATTTTTTAGATAAAATCACGAAAAAATGGCCATGATATGTCTCAAACCTAATTTTAAGGAGAAATAGACCTGCCAAAAGACCTGCCAAAAAAATTTAAAATCTGTCTTTCAGTGAGTGGTATAATAAATAACTAGAAATCCTAAGTAGCCACAATCTGAAATTCAAAAAGTCTTTTACAGTTTTGGATTTAAAACCAATCTTGGTTTCCAATCAGGAAATGAACCATGAAAGGTATGAGGCCCTAAGAAGGAAAGACCTCTCAAGGCCTTGTTTATATAAGACCTAAGAGAAAAATGAGTAGGGAAGAATTTTCCCAGAGGCAGCTTCAGAAATTACCAGTAACAATAGATGAAGACTTTCCTTGCAGCCACTATAAGCCTATGGAGGAATTTTCTTCCACCTTCGGTCTCTGCATTATCCTAAAAGAATTGTGACAAGAAACCGCTCTGTACACTTCACATGCTCATCTTAGCCCTCTTCCTCCTCTGTATACAGGTGGAGGACCAAATCATTTTAGCCCATAAATCCCCAGACCAACAGAAGCCACAGCATCCTGCGCTGGCTAAGTGAGGTGGATGTCTTCTGAGATATTCACCCGGATTTAGGACAGGCATGGCGTGTGAGATTACCCCCTTTAAGAAAGGGTTATACCTCTTCTGTCTTTTCCAGCAGGAAAAGCAGTGTAGATGTGTAGTGGAAAAGGAGCAGCCTGTCACAGACCAGCTAGCTGCTCCCTAAACCAAAAACCTGTAATTTCCTTTCTTGGCAATAGAAAGCTTTCATCATGAGCTGCAATCCTTTGACCACTCTCTTGCCTTCTTCATGAGACTTAGGCAAGAATCTAAGGAAGAGCCCACTGTCTTCCAAGAAGGTTAATAAGGTAAGCAAGCATGTGGACAGGAGGCACAAATTAACTCCAAGTGAGAGAGAAATGGTCACTCTCCTCCCTGCACCTCATCACTTTGTCATCTTAGACTCAGATGCACCCTGAAAGCCTTGAAGGGCCTTGAAAGGTGAGAAACACTGATGGGCTGCAAAGCACGTCCAAGTCTGGGGCCATATCAGTCTCACCCCATTGTATGGTCCGGACCTGGGGTTGCAAGGGCGTTTAGCATCATTGCCTGATTGGGATGTTCTGTGAGAAGCAGCCAAAATCCCACTTAGCAGTTATCCTTTAAGGAGGCTACTGAGGCAGTAAAGAGAGAGCAGGATCGGGAAGGAGTGCCCAAATGACATCACACACACACACACACACACACACTCCACTGATGTGTTCCAATCAGCTCACAAAGGTTTTCTGAGCCAAGTCCTTGGGTAATAAATTCAGATCCATTTTCCCAACCTGTCCCACTGTGTCCCTTTATTCACTGAGCACTGTGATGAAGCGGAAGAGTCCTGTGCAATGTAAAGAGATTTGTCAGGACAGGCTGCTGCCAAGTTCCAGTTGTCCTTTGAAGGCCATGGCGGGAATGAGAACAGAGAAGTGTCTACACTCAATGAGTAGCAAGACTTAGATGAAAATTCAGGGCTGCCTAATCTCGACCCAAGAAATTGATTAATCAATTGTTGTGATTTTCCAACAGCTAGAGGATTGATAGGGGTTGAGGAAAGCAGGGAGAGAGACAGCAGGGGGCTTTCCATTCCAACAACACTGGCCTCATCTGCTCTCACTGCCTTGCTGGTCCCTCACCTCGCATGTGGATGCAAAGAGAAGCAGACCGTGTTTAGTAGACCTCATCTTGCACAGGTTTTTTCCCCTTGCTTTGTTTTACACTTCTGGACAAAAGACGTGAGCCTAACCCAGTCATGTCTTTAGTCCTTCTTGTACCTTTCTCTCCTTATTCTGTGCCACCTGCCTTTCACCAGCCCCAGCGGGTACACTGTGACTTGAAACAGCACCATTAGGCCACTGGAATCCTAAGATTTCTAGTCACTGACTTTCCTGTGGAACATTCCCCTATTCTAATAGTCCATACTTCTCTTCCTATTTATTCTCTAAATGAGTGGTGCATAGCCTCACTTCTATCTCTACCTAATACTCTAGGTTAGCTCTCCAGAGTCTGTTCCTGTTTGGAAAAGGGATGCAAGAGAAGTAGTAAATGCAAAGCAAATTGCCTTATGGTGTATTTTCAGTTCCTGTTACAGTAGGACAACAAAGAATTTTCATAGTCAAATACCGTTTTCCCACTTCTGAACTCTGCCAGGGGGTAGGTGGCTCCCAGTGACAGGGGGCAGACACCACAGTGTAAGCAGTTTAAAATCCCATGTTTTATCCAAATTTATTCAGAAAGATAACACAATTCAGAAAGGAAAAGAAAGTCTCTATTGTTTGACACTGCACAGGGTAGAGTACAGTGATATAGCTTGTATCTAGATGTCCCCCAAACCTTTATGAGGTCATAGATGGGGATTTTCAGAGGTGGATCTAGAGTGTGTGCGGTGCTGGAACTGATTCATGGTGCAGTGTTAGGATGAGGGGTGTGTTACCTGCCCTAAGGGCAGGTACCGTGGATAAAGTATAAGGGAGAGAAAGAGCCTTGTCCTTCACTTGCTTTTGCTGTCTTCTGCCTGCCAGAACAGTTTCTCCTCTGTGATGCCTCTCTGCCATGCCACCCTGTCTTGGAGCCAGCCAAGTATGAACTGAAACCTCTACAAACTGTAAGCCAAAATAATCTTTTACTCCTTTAACTTTCAGTGTTGGGTATTTTGTCTCTGCAATGAGAAAAAGTAACTAAGACATGCAGCCTCTGTCACCATGCAGATGTCCATTATATAACAATCACTGTAATAAATCTGTATGATACATAATATTTAAAGACATAAATATTTACATATAACATGGTAAAAAGGCAATAGGACAGCATATATTATTTTTTTCATGAATGAGAAAACTAATATTCAAAAGTTATGACAGGGTCATGAGACATGTATATGGTGGATCTTTTGACTTTCTGCTTTACATCATTTTACAGGTGAAGAAAAAGATCAGGATGTAACAGACTACCACTAGCTAACAGAAAATTCCAAGTGAAACTATGTTAGGAAGATACTAGCATGATTCAAATGATGCTGCATTACCACGATCCTTAGTTCCTTTGATGGAGAGAAGGGAAAATAAAGTGAATGTAATTTAAAGAACAACTAAACAAGGTCCCTGTAATAGGCAGAAAAGGGATAAACAAGAATATCTTACATCTGACACTTCTTAATTGTGTGACTTTGAACAAGGTACTGTGGTATTTTCTCTAAAAGTTTGATTTCTTCATCAGTAAAATAAGGCTCATAACATCTACTTTAAGTGCATAATAAAAGACCCTGGGAGTCCTCAATACTCTTTATCATTTATGTAATACTTGTACTTTGCATTGTGTTAATATATGGTAGATTGTGTGTATTATTTATCTTGTAACTCTCCACCAATCTAGAAAATAGACACTCTTCATTTTTCAGGTGACTTTGATTTCAGAGAGAATTGGTACATGCTAAAGGTCATCTGGTTTGGAAATAGAACTTATAATTGAATGACATCTATGACATTAAACTTTACTCTTTTTCTGTACTGCTTTGGGAATAATTTAACTTTCAAGAGCTTTCTAACTAGTTCCCCTGCTTCTTTTTCATGGAGAATTTCTGACAGGCTGAACCATTGGCAGAGATCCCCAAAAAGAGCATTTAATCAGCATGTGAACTCTGTGTCAGTCTTTCAGACAAAAATGGAACTATCATCCAACTTAGCCGGAGAAAAACTGAGCAGGAAGATCCAGCTCCCCATTCATGGAAACAATTAAATCTACACTGATTGTAGAAGGAAATAATCACTTCTGACCCGGTCAGAATAAATTTTCATATCAGAGAATGCTCTGAGAACTTGAGCAGCGCCTTGGAGGCCACAGCATGTCAGAGACAGGACATGGCAAGGCCTCACATCCACCTGTGTCTGCCAGGAGACTTTGCTGAACTGGTTTTCTCAGGGTCTTGGTCACTCAATTGGAGTCTGAAAGCAAGTTTAACCTCTAATTCACCTCTGTGAAATATCACATTAGGAAATGATGGAATCCAAACATTGTGAAGTGACCCTGACCCTTAGTGTGGCTGTATTTGCAGGCAGACAGACTTCATAAGGGAGTGATAGGAGAGATGCTGAGAACATGTTCCAATTGGTTTAGGCCTCATGGAAAGAGACATCAAAGAAGCCAGGTGTACAGGCTCATGCTTATAATCCCAGCACATTTGGGAGGCTGAGGCAGGAGGATCACTGTGAGTTTGAGGCCAACCTGGACTACACAGTGAGTTCAAAGCCAGCCTGAACTATTTAGTGAGACCCTGTTTCAGAGGGAGAGAAAGAGAGAGATCAGAGAGTTAGTTCTGTCTCTCTCCTTCCTTCCCCTCCTTTCTCACATTCACTGACACACCACATGACCTGATGACACCTTGATCTTGGACTTCCAGATCTGTGAGAAAATTGGCTTTTGTGGCTTACTTTTACCTGGTCTGTGCTATTTTCTTATGGCATCCCTAGAAAACTAACGTTCTATATAACTCTCCCCCTGGTTGTACGAACTGAGCTGAACTTTTTTAGTCCCCAAATCTATGCTAGAACAATGTTTACAGCCCTAGAACTGTGTTGTTTTCTCGAAGTTATACTCAAAAAATAGCACACTCATATTTACTTCACGTTTTTCTGGCTAAGGTTTCTGATACGAATTTTTCCTCTCTTAAAACTTTAAATAGAAATAATCTATCCATTTAAAGCAAGATTTTATTTCTGAAGAGGATCCCTGGAATGATTTGTTATACTTGATCCCTTTAATTCCAATTAAGTGATCATTTTAACAATTAATTTATGATTCATAATTTGTGATGCACAACTATGTTACCTAGGTTATTGTAACTTCCAGAGACATATATTTTCATAGTAGCCCTATGTTTTCAAAGAATTTGCTACAAATTACAGCTAATAGCCCAGAAGTAGCTTTATTCTTGGATGCCTAAAGGATAGATAGGTAGATAGATAGATAGATAGATAGATAGGTAGATAGATAGATAGATATCAGATCATATAGAATATATATGTAGAAGTAATATATATATATATATAGTAATCTGTATATGTCCTATATGTAAGATTCATACTAGAAATCACAGAGAAGCTGAACACAGTGCAGAGAAAAGAGTGAAACAGTTTGGAACACCAATGCTGGTTCCTGGGGATGGGATCTGTCTCCAAAATCACAAGGTAAACTGAACACAGCTGGTTCTTTGAAAGGTCAAGCAAGTTTGATAACCCCTTAGTCAAACTTAACAAAAGAAGGAACAAAAAAACCTGTACAAATGCCCTTAGAAGTAAAAAAGTTGAAATCACAAGAGACACTACCAAAATCCGGAGGATTGTAAGAAACTACTTTAAAAATTTATATCCCAATAAACTGGAAAGCCTAGAAAAATTAAGAAATTCCTAGACATATAAGAATTACCAAAATTGAACCAAGAAGATATTTTAAAATGTCTGAAGATACCAATAACAGATAATAAGGCAGAGATAGGGAAACAACTCTACCAACAACGAAAAACCCAGGACTCAAAAGATTCACCACAGAATTCTACCAAGACTTCAAGGAACATCTTACACCTACATTCCTCTAACTCTTCAATAAAATTGAAAGAGAAGAAGTGCTTCCAAACTCATTTCTGGAAGCTAATATTATCCTGATAGCAAAACCAGAAAAATTGAACAGAAAAAAAGAAACTAGAGACCAATCTTCTTGATAAACATAGGAATAAAAAGTCTCAACATAATACTGGCAAAAGGTGTAACAAATCATTAAAAAAAATGTAATGACCAAGCAGACTTGAGACCACCAGTGTGAAGATGCTTCAACACTTATGCTGCTGAGCTAAATTCCCAGCCCTCATGATTTTTTTAAAAAACTGATAAAAAAAATAGGTACAGAAGGACTTTATCTCAAATTAATAAGAGCCATTTATAACACACTCACTGCCAGGATCAGACTAATGGGGAAACCCTGAAAACTTTTCCTCTAAAATTGAGAACAAGAGTCAACTCACTCTGTTCCTGTTCAAAACAGTACCCAAAACTTTAGCACAGCAAACATACATGAGAAATAAATAAATAGGATACATATAGGAAAGAGAGATGTCATACAGTCCTTATTTGCAGAAGACATGATCCTTTACAGAAGACTCAAAAGTTCCACCAAAAGACTTGTGCAACTAATAAATTCAGCACAATAGCAGGACACAAAATCAACACAAAAATCAAAAGCATTCCTGTACACTAACAATGAATCCACCAAGAAGGAAAGTGAGAAAATAATCATTCATAATAGCTTCAAGAAATCAAATATGTAGAAATCAGCATAGCCAAGGAAATGAGAGATCTCTATTATAAAAACTATTGTATCCTAAAACAGGAGTTGAAGAAGACATCAGAAAATGGAAAAGGCTCGTGGGCCCGCCCTGCCACCGGGAGCATCATGGAAGCCCACCTCAGGCATAAGCTGCCTGGAACCTCCCCTGTGGGCCTACTCTGCCACCAGGAACATCCTGGAAACCCACCCCAGACTGAAAACTACCCTGGACGGCTTCTGCTGGGCCCACCTCCCACCTGGAACATCAAAAGACTTAGCAGAGTCCAGTCAGTGTCAAAAAATGTGGAACTTCACTCCCAGGCAGGGAACCTTGGACTGTAAGGGATTAACTGTGTCAGTGTGGTGAGTATGCCCCTAAAATACAGGTGTACAGGGGATAAATAGTACCAGTAGTAAAACCCCCTCCAACTAACTGTAAGACCTTGGTGAGTCTGAAAAGAGTGTGTGTGAACCCCTCCTACACATAGAAAACATCAGGCAGAGTGAAAATGACAAAACAAAAAAGCAAAATGCAGTCTCAAACATATAGTTCACCAGAAGCAAGTACAGGAGACATTGAAATAGAGGACCCCAAAAGTAACACACCAGGAATCTCTGAAAAGATAGCGAGTGAAATAAAAAAAAAACTCCATCAGGCTATAGAGGAAATCAAATTAGAAGTACTCTCCCATGTAAAGATAGAAATAACCTTAAGAAAGGATTTGTTGAATGCAGCTAAAGAACAAATAGAGAAAAAAGTACATGAACATGGTAAACTGATTGAACCTTGAATGAACAATATAGAAAACAAGCAGAATTCATGAAACAAACTCAAAGAGACATCCAAGAAACAAAAAATTCTATTGAAAGCATGCAAAACCACCTAAAGGAAGCTGAGGACAGGATTTCGGACCTTGAGGAGAGAATCACAATTAGTGATCAGGAAAGGATAGAACTTTTAAAAACAACAAAGCAGAATGAAATGACAATCCAGAAGCTTCATGATGATGCCAAGAGCAACAATATAAGAATAATGGGCATTAGCAAAGATACAGGAGTCCAGGCAAACAACATACATAAAGTATTTACAGAAATAATAGCAGAAAATTTCCCAAACATGGGGAAACAATCTGATATGCAGATAAGAGAGGCATATAGAATGCCAAACAGTCACAATCAACATAAATCCACATCCAGACACATAATAATTAAGATCTCAGACATACAGCATAAAAACAGAATATTAAAAGCTGTCAGAGAAAAGACACAAATCACCTATCAAGGAAAGCCCATTAGAATCATGGCAGACTTTTCAGTACAAACCCTCAAGTCAAGAAGAGCTTGGAGTGAGGTATTTCAAGCCCTGAAAGAAAATAACCTTCAACCCAGACTGATGTACCTAGCAAAACTTTCATTCAAATTTAGTGGAGAAACAAGGTACTTCCATGACAAAGAACAACTAGAGAAATTCACATCCACCAAACCAACCCTAGAAAGAGTACTGAAAGACATACTACACAGAGATAAAAATGACCACAATCCCCAAAACAACAACAGAAAGAAACCACCAGGTAGGATAAGCAATTAAATAAGGGGAAAAGCAGAAAGCAAACAACTGGAACATAACATGACAAAGTCAAGCCAAGATATCAGTGATATCCATAAATGTAAATGGCCTCCATTCACCTATAAAAAGAAATAAACTGACAGAATGGATCAAGAAATAGGATCCCACAATATGCTGTATACAAGAAATACATCTAACCCAAAAGGAAACTCATAGATTAAAAGTCAAAGGATGGAAAACAGTATTCCATGCAACAGGAACCCAGAAAAAAACAAGGGTAACTATTCTAATTTCAGACAATGTGAACTTCAAACCTAAAATGATTGAAAGACATAAAAAAGGTCACTGCATACTCATTAGTGGAAAAATTCAAGAGGAAGAACTAACAATTATAAATATATATGCACCAAATACAGGAGCACCCAACTATATAAGACAGATACTAATGGACATGAAAAACCAAATACACAAGAACACAATTATAACAGGAGATCTTAACAGTCCATTATCACAAAGAGATGGATCAACAAGACAAAAAGTCAGCAAAGAAATAACAGAACTGAATCATACCTGTGAGCAATTGGACTTAGTAGATATTTACAGATTGTTCCACCCAACCACATCAGAATACACATTCTTCTCAGCTGCACATGGGACATTCTCCAAAATAGACCATATATTATCCCATAAAACATTCTTAAGTAAATGCAAAGGTATTAAAATCATACCATGCATAATATTTCATCATAGTGCACTGAAATTAGAAATTAATGGCAAAAGAAATTGCAAAACCTGCATAAATACATGGAAATTAAATAACAACCTTTTGAACAACCAGTGGGCTACAGATGAAATTAAAGAAGAAATAAAGCAATACCTACAATTCAATGAAAATATAGAAACAACATACTGTATATATGTAATCTGTGGGATGCAAAGAAAGTGGTCTTAAGAGGGAAATATATAGCAATAAATTGTCATATCAAGAAAAGAGAACAAGCACAAATAAACAACCTAATGCTCCATCTCAAGCTTCTAGAAAAAGAAGAGCAAGCTAAACCCAAAGCTCATAGAAGAGAGGAAATTGTAAAGATTAGAGCAGAAATCAATGCAATTGAAACTAAAAAACAATACAAAGAATTAATGATTCAAAAAGCTGGTTCTTGGAGAGAATAAACAAAATTGACAACCCCCTAGCTAATCTTATCAAGAGAAAAAAAGAAACAACCCAAATTTACACAATAAGAACTAAAAAGGGAGAAATTACTATATATCCCATGGAAATTCAAAAGATCATGAATACCTACTTTGAAAATCTCTACTCACATAGAGTGGAAAACACAGAGGAAATGGACAGATTTCTAGAAACATATGAACTACCAAAGCTCAACCAAGAAGATATAGCAATTTTGAACAACCCAGTATCAGCTATTGAAATTGAAAATGTAATTAAAAACTTACCAACAAAGAAAAGCCCAGGTCCTGATGGATTCACAGCTGAATTCTACAAGAAATTTAGAGAAGATTTGATTCCAGTCCTCCTTAAACTCTTCAATGAAATTGAGAAAAAAGCAATCCTCCCTAAATCATTCCTGGAGGCAAGTATTCCTCTGATACCAAAACCAGGGAAAGATGCAACCAAAAAAGAGAACTATAGGCCAATCTCACTAAAGAACATTGATGCAAAGATTCTCAACAAAATACTGGCAAATAGAGTGCAGCAAATCATCAAGAAGATTACACATCATGACCATGTGGGGTTCATTCCAGGAATGCAGGGATGGTTTAACATACGCAAATCAATAAATGTAATAAACCACATCAACAGAGCCAAAAACAAAAACCACATGGTCATCTCAATAGATGCAGAAAAAGCTTTTGACAAAGTCTAACACACGTTCATGATAAAACCCTTCAGAAACTCGGAATACATGGTGTCTACCTCAATCTTATAAAGGCCATCTATGACAAACCAATAGCCAACATTACACTAAGTGAACAAAAACAGAAAGGTTTCAATTTAAAATCAGAAACAAGAGAAGGATGTCCACTCTCACCACTCCTTTTCAACATAGTTCTGGAAACACTAGCCAGGGCAATCAGACTATTCGCAGATGACACGATACTCTATAAAGAAGACCCAAAAAACTCCATTAAATGACTACTAGAGGTAATAACTTCAGCCATGTAGCTGGATACAAAGTCAATGCTCAAAAATCAATAGCATTCCTATACACAAACAAAAACTCACTGAGAGAGAAATTATGGAAATATCACCCTTTATAATAACATCTAAAAAAACAAAATACTTAGGAATCAACCTAACTAAAAATGTAAAAGACCTATATGCTGAAAATTATACTACACTGAATAAGGAAATTGAAGAGGATGTTAGAAAATGGAAGGACATTCCTTGCTCTTGGTTAGGAAGAACCAACATTGTGAAAATGGCCATACTCCCAAAACTGTTATACAGATTTAATGCAATCCCAATCAAAACACCATTGACATACCTCACAGCTTTAGATAAAACACTACTAAAATTCATTTGGAAACAGAAGAAACCTAGAATAGCAAAGGCAATTCTAGGCAACAAAAGCAAGACAAGGAGGCATCCCAATTCCTGACTTGAAACAGTACTATAAAGCCACAGTGATAAAATCAGCATGGTACTGGCAAAAAAAAATAGATCTGAGGATCAATGGAACAGATTAGAAGATGCAAGCACAACTACAAAGACACTCAGCCTCCTGATATTTGACAAAGGGGCTAAATATGTCCACTGGAAGGATAGTCTCTTTAATGAATGGTGTTGGAAAAATTGGGTCTCCACATGCTGAAGACTGAAACTAGATCCAAGCCTATCACCATGCACAAAACTAAAATCTAAATGGATCAAAGACCTAAATATTAAAACAGAAACACTAAATCTACTGGAAGACAAGTCTTTGAGACATAGGGGTAGGCAGAGAATTCATGAACAAAATGCAAACTGCTTGGGAAACACTTCAAAGAATCAATGATTGGGATCTCATGTTATTGAAAAGTTTCTGCACTTCAAAAGAAATCATCAACAGATTGAAAAGAAAACCCACAGAGTGGGAAAGAATTTTAGCCAGCAGTCCCTCAGACAAAGGATTTATATCCAGAACATATAAAGAATTGAAAAACATCAAGCCCCCCAAATTCAAAGACCCTCTCCAAAAATGGGCATCTGAGATGAACACACAGTTCTCAGAGGAAGATATACAAATGGCAAATAAATAGATGAAGAAATATTCACCATCACTGGTCATTCAAGAAATGCAAATTAAAACAACATTGAGATTCCACCTCACTCCAGAAAGAATGGCTGCCATCAAGAAATCAACTGATAACAAATGTTGGCGAGGCTGCAGGGAAAAGGGAGCACTGCTCCACTGTTAGTGGGAATGTAGACTAGTGCAACCATTATGGAAATCCATATGGAGAATTCTCAGACTAGGATTGGAAGCCCCATTCAATCCAGCTATTGCCCTCCTGGATATTTTCCCAGAAAAACTGACAAGTTCATATCACAGTGATATATATGCACCCATATGCATAATGGCACAACTTGTGATAGCTAAATCTTAGAAACAACGAAGATGCCCATCAACTGCAGAGTGGATGCAAAATATGTGGCATTTTTATACAATGGAATATGACTCAGCTATAAAAAAGGATGATCTTGAGGCCTTCATACGCAAATGGAGACAACTCGAGACTATCCTCATTAGTGAAATAGATAAGAATCATATTTATAAATATCATATTGTGTCTCTAGTGTAAAAATTAAATAAGAATTATAAAACCAAAATGTGTACTTGTTATTGTAAAAAAGAGGAAAAGAAAGTACTCTAAGGGATATAACTGCATGTATTTTTGAATGTGTAAAATAGATGACCATATTGCTGAATCTTTGTTGAATTTTTGAGCAGAACTGTTTGCAGTCTCACTGTTTGAATGTCTACTATGTATCCTTTAACTTTGTAACTTGAACAACTACATCCAAGATGACAATATGTAATTTATAAACTAGTGATTTCTTAGTGGGTTTTTTTCTTTTTCCTTTTTTTTTTCTTTCTTTTAGAAGTCTGTATTGTTGCTACCTTTTTTTCTGTTTTACTTTTTTCTTCTCTTTAAATAAAATTTTAAAACTGTATAATCACTATTGTAAAAAAGAGGAAATAGGAAGTGCTATAAGAGATATAACTGCATGTATATTTAAGTGCGTAGGATTGATAGCCATATTTCTAAGTTTTTGTTTGATTGTTGAGCAGATCTATTTCCAATCTCACTGCTTGAGTGCCCACTTTGTGTGCTTTAATTTTGTAACTTGAACAACTGTTTCTAAAAGAACAATATGTAATTTATCAACAAGTGATTTCTTACTCTTTATCTTTTTTTGAAATTGTGTAATATTTCTATCCTTTTTCTGTTTTTTTTTTCTCTTTAGATAAAAAAAATAAAATAGAAAAGACATTCCCTTTTCCTGGATAGACAGAACCAAAATTGTCACACACAAAAACATTACATTTCCAAAGCTGACATATAGCTAATGAAATCCCAACTGAAGTACCAAGAATATTCCTCACAGAACTACAGAAAACAGTCCTAAAATTTATAAGAAGTAGGAAGAGACCCATATTAGCAAAAGCAAACCTGAGCAACAAAAGCAAAGGAAAAGACATCACAATCCCAAATTTCAAGCTATATTACAAAGCTACCACGAAAAAGAAAAAGATAACAAATAAACATCATGTTACACAAAACAGACATGTAGGTCAGTGGCACAGAACAGAGGATACAGAAAAAAGCTCAGACACATTCGGCAAACTGATTTTCAACAAAGGAGCCAAATATTTATGCTGGAGAAAAGACAACCTCTTGAACAAATCATGCTGGGAAAACTAGTTGCCCATATGCAGAATAATGAATCTGAACCCATATCTATCACCCTGTACTAAAATAAAACCAAAATGGATCAAAGATCTAGATGTTAAAACAGAAATACTGAATCTGCTAGAAAATAAAATTTGTAAAGCTCCTGAAAGCATACACATAGGCAAAAACTTTCTGAACCGAAGACCACTGCACAAGAAATAACATCAAGAAGAAAGAAATGGAGTTGTATCAAATTAAAAGACTTCTTCACAACAGAGAAAAAAACCAAAAATGTGAAGAGACATCCTGCATAATGAAAGCAATTACTAGCTATTCCTCAGATACAGGACAGATATCGTCTATATATAAAGAACTCCCAAAAAGAAAACACCGAATTTTAAAAATGGGCAACTGAAATGAATAGACACTTCTTTTTTGGTTTGTGGTTGTTATTGTTGTTTTGTTTTTGTTTTTGTTTTTGAAGCAGGGTCTCATTATGTAGTCCAGGCTGACCTTGAACTCACTATGTAGCCCCACTGGAATCAGATTCACAGCACTCTTCCTGCTTTAGCCTCCCAAATGCTGGGATTATGGGTGTGTGCCACCACACCCAGCAAAATGAACAAACACTTCTGTGAATACAAATGGTCGATAAATACATGAAGAAATGGTCAATATCACTGACCATTAGAGAAATGCAAATTATATCAACTCTGAGATTCCATCTTATCCCAAAAGGACTGACTGTCATCAAGAAATCAAATAATAACAAATGCTGGTGAGGCTGCAAGGAAAAAGAAATCTTTCTACATTGCTGGTGGGAATGTGAATTAGTATAACTATGGAAACCAGAATGAAGATTCCACAAAAACTTTAAAATAGACATTCCGCTTGACTCTGCTTTATCACTTGTGGAACTTTCCCAAAGAGTTCAAGACATCATAGCACAGTGACACACGCATGTCCATGTTCATAGCAGCACAAAACTCAATAACTAAATCTTGGAAATGGTCCACATATCCGTCAACAGATGAGTAAGTAAAAATGGTACATATGCACAGTGGAGTAGTATTCAGCCATAAAGAACAATAAATCTGGGACATTTGCAAGAAATCCAAGGCAGTCTGAGACCATAATGCCAGGAGAAATAAATCGGTCACAGAGTATTCAATATTGCATGACTTCTTTTTAATCAGAAACCCAAATCATGAATAAAGAGCAAAATGAGATACAGACAATAGGAAAAGAGGAGGTAGAACTTTTGCTGATGGTAAGCAGATCTAGGGATGGAAGAAGGAGATACACATGTATCAGCTCCCCACAATGAACATATTCATTATGTGCCGTAAACATATGCAATGAGAATTTTTAAGTGAAGTTTTTCTATTTCTTTTTTCTTTATTTTAAACCCATAATGTTCACACCATTGTGTTAAAAACGACAGCAACTTTCTTCTTGCCTGGTCCTATTGGACTCTTTTTCCTTTTTAGTTTCTTTCTCTTCTATTCATGTTAAGAGATTTTTGTTTTTAATGTCTAGCGAACCCCAGGGTGCTCATTCATACTTAGTGAGATATGGACCCAGAGTTTGAATGAAGGAAGATGCTTCGACTCCTCTACCTTTAAGTATTTGCCTCACTTCATCTCGACTAAGCCCAGCATCCTAGACTCATACCTCTTTATTCAGGATCGTCACAAAAATGATTTCTTCCATAAAATGGTTGGAAAACACTGGACACTTGGCTTCCCAGGTCAAGATGGAAGAAATTTATAACTGCTCTATATAGAACTGTACTTTCACTCTTCCCACATCTGTTTAAAGTTCCTTGCCCCCACCCTTGCTCTGACGTTTTGGGGTATCAGGTGCCTTAATTATTGAAACTAACAAGACCTCCTGGATTTCAGTTGGCATTTTACTCAGTGGACTCTTAGGATTCTGTTTTATAATTCAACCATTTTTTATTATATAACTTTTTATTATCATGTCAGTTGATTCTCAAAAAGGAACAGAGAAAAAAATGTCTTCAATCCACTATTCTTAATCAAAAATGCACCCATTACTGACATTCCAGAGGTTTATAAAATGCCCAGGTAAGAGTCTCTGTTTGCTTTGTTTGTGCTTCTATGTTTCACCAGCATATAGAGGGTACTGGATAAGTGTGTTCATCAAATGATTGACAGAAGTAGAAGGATCTGAAAGGACCAGAATCTAGCATCTAGCCAGAGGGGGGCAGTGTCTCCATGTGTAATTAATCTTAGAGATTAGCTCAAAGAGCCAAGAAACATTTAGTGAGGAATTGGATTGGCTGACACACAGAACAGGTATTTTGATACCATCGTGGTGTTTGTTTCATTGTGCTAAACCCAGAGGAGTTTATTAAAGTAAAAACCCATTTAGAAGATCATTATTTGCTGATGGAGATGTTCCTTGAAGCTTTACTAATGATCCTACAGCTGCAACTCACATGTGAGTATTGGGAATTTCTTATTCTTCCTCAGAAAATTCAGAAGGGGTGGAAACTCTGTGAGGGCAGGAAGGAAGGCTTTACCTGTGACTGTGAAAAGACAAAAACAAAAAAGAAAATCTAGAGGAGAAAGAAAAGGGAAAAACATGGCAACAGGGCTAGGGAGTTCAAGAATACAGTCAGTGTCCACCATAGGTCTGAGAAAAGTGATCCAAAGGCACTGTAACTTTCTTCTTTTGTCTTTCTAACCAGCGGTGAGTGGTCAGCAGCTGAAACAGAGTCCTCAGTCTACAACCAAGCAGGAAGGAAAGGATGTCTCCATGAACTGCAGTTCTTCAACCACATTAAACTACTTTCTATGGTACAAGCAATACCCTGGAGAAGGTCCTGTCCTCTTAGTAACCATATATAAGAGTGATGAATTGGTAACAAATGGGAAAGTGACTGCTTGGTCAGACGGAACAAGGAAGAACAGTTTCCTGAGCATCCCAGCCTCCAAGCTGGACGATATAGGAACCTACTACTGTGCGGGACAGCACAGTGCTCCACAAGCACCTGCAGCCTGTGCTCAAACTTGAAGCTGGAACTCCAGAAATGCATTGCCTCCAGCTCCTGCTGCTTCACATATGCAGTGTGATGATGCATGTAACCTATGTAACCTACCATTCTGCTACTGAAAATCCTCCTGTACTCAAGAATTCCTTTGCTTGATGAATGTCTCATATATATATATATATATATATATATATATATATATATGTGTGTGTGTGTGTGTGTGTGTGTGCACATGTGTGCATATATATGTGTATATATGTATGTATGCATATATATGTATATATATTATACTTATTTATTTTTTGTCAAGATATAAGCGGAGTACATCAGTACACACTCAGTACATGATGCTTAACATTTCTCTTAAAAATTGATAGATACCATTGGAGTAGAAATGAGAGTTCAGTAATGACCTAATACATCTATAGCAAATTAACTTTCAACAAGAGGCCCAAGATCATTAAATGGAAAAATAATAATCTTTTTCAACAAATCATGCTGAGTCAGCTGGATAGTTACATAAAGAAGAATAAAATTGGATCTTTACTTCACACATATATAAAAATTAACTCAGATTTTTAAAATTAATGTAAGAGCTTAAAATAAAAAAGCTTAAGAGAATATACACTAATAAATCTCAGTGAATTTGCGTGTGCAATAGTTTCTTAGGCTTTCTCTTTCTCTCTCACACACACACACAGAAGTCAAAGAATAATAGCTAAATAAGACTTCATCAAAATTAAAAAGTCTTGTGCATCGAAGTCCACAAAGTTTTCACAAAAGAAAATGGAAAAAAAACCTGGAAGATTGCATTGCAAATTGCCAGATGAGAATAGTATTGAAAGCATAATATTTTAAATCTGACAAAACAACAGGAAGGCAAATACCAATTTAATGATGGTCAAAGTATTTGGATAGATAGTGCAATAAGGAATATACACAAATGAACAAAAACACATAAAAATATGATCAACATTGAGCCAAGGATTTAGTTCAACTGCACAAGCACTTGCCTGGTAAGTGCAAGGTTGCAAGTTTGATCCCCAGTACCAAAAAAAACCAAGTGTTCAACATCATCATTCATTAGAGAAATGCAAATCAAAATCACAGTGAGATATCACATAACACCCACTAGGATGTCTATAATTTTAAAGAAAGAGAGGAAGAAAGGAAGGAGAGAAGGAGAAAATGTAAGATAAGTTTGGCAAAGATGTGGAGAAGTCAGAATGTTCATCCACCACTGGTAGGAGCATAAAATTTTGGAGAGCAGTTGGACATTTCTTCAAATAGTTAAGCACAGAGTTAGAAAAAATTATACTCCCAGATATCTTGTGGAGTGAATTGAAAATATGATCATGAAAAAACATAGATGAGTGTTCTCAGCAGCATAATTCTAATAGTCAAAATGCATACACAGCCCTGATGTTGTTCTTTTGATGAATGGATCAACAAGATGAGATCTATCCAAATTTTGACACTGTACCAGGTGATATCCATGTTACCAATATGGCAAAGCTTATGCCCAGAAATTAGAAAACAGAAATTTTATTCAATTACACATGAAAAAATTTAGACAAATTCATCCTGCACATGGCCATGAAGGACACAAAACCAAATGATTCTTTCAAAAGTTACCTATAGACAGAATCAAATAGAACTAGAGAAAAACTACAAAGACATAACAAACTCTTAAAATCATAATGTATGGTTATAATCTATAGCCATATGAAACTACTATAGTGAAACCAAACTATTTTAATCCTTGACAATGAAAGTATTACCTTTTAAACCTTGTATGATGCAACTAAAACAATTCCTAAAGGGGTATTTTTATTTTTATTTTTGTTAACAAGTATTAATTGTATATATTAAAGGATTCATAAATTTTAAATATATATATATATATATATATATATATATATAATTCAGTATATTTCTATATATGGAGACAGCACACACTAATCAAATCCAATCACCCCTTACTACCTCCCACACATACATATGCCCTTCCCAATCTGTAGTAATCTGTAGTTATCTGTGGTAATCACAATTAATATACTTTAACCTGTAGTAATCACAATGTCAATTTTCACATTAACTTATTTTAGCTTCCATATATGAGAGAGAATATGCAGTATCCAGATGTTAACATTTATGAAGGAAAACATTATAAATATTCAGTTAAGTTAGTATCACCCTCTTTAATACAGTAGTTGAGTCACTAAGCCCAAAGGATAAAGTCAAGAGAAATGCGTAAGACAAGAAAGTACACGAAAATATACAAGGGTTTACAAGGAGGAAAACTTACCTTTAAGGGATTCAATTTTAGACTGAAGTTTTAATTACTACTGTCCGATATGCAATAACATATTCACTACTTGCCGAGTCACCAAAGAAAAGAATTCTAATAAAATTTCAAAAGAAACTCCAGTCCCTACTTCTCCTACCTATCCAAGTCTCTCCTCATTTTTCTTCACGAGATATTAACTACTTTGATTTTGTGTTTGAGGGAACTTGCCAATGTCCCCTCAAATACAAATAGTTTCTTTCATTGGTCAAACAAATACCTTCTTTCAAATATCAAGTTCTAATATGAGACTATTTCATTATCATATAAATGATATTGGTTAAAAAAAATCCTGACTCTTGAAACTCTACTTCTTCTCTATAGTTATCTAAATTCAATAAGTATCCATTGTAATTGTCTGTTTGAATTAACAGGAAAACTGTAAGACTGGTTTAAACAATAAAGATGTTTAATAATTTCACAAAGCAGTAAGAAAGCAAGGCAGATGTAGAATCCATGATAACACTAAATCCTCACCAAAGGCCCAAGCCTGTTCCCTCTTTCACCTTATTGGTGGATTCATTTTATGGTTATACAATCATAGAAGGTTGTGATATAGCTGTAGGTACCTAAATAAATTCAGGGAAGAAAGACACAGAGACCTAAGCAATAGCTCCACATTTTTTTCTTTCACCAGGAGAGCAAAGCTATCACAAGAGTATCTAGATAGATCTTAAACTTCAGTTATCAGAACCATATGATATATCCAGTGCTAATCGTAAGGTAGTTGACTTGTCTAGCTGTTGTAAGGATTCAAGAATGGCAGAAAGTTTTAGATTAACCATTCAAAGGTATTTATCCCATTACATATTGATGATACATCTTTTTTTTAATTTTATTTAAAGAGAAAAAAAAAAGCAAAACAGAAAAAGGAGTAGAAACAATACAGAATCTCAGAAAAATAAGCAGTAAGAAATCACTAGCTGATAAATTACATACTGTCTTCTTAGACCTAGTTATTAAAGTTACAAAATTAAAGCATACAAAGTGTACATTCAAACAGTGAGACTGCAAAGAAGTTCAATAATCCAGTAACAACTTAGCAACATGGTTTTCAATTCTACACACTTAAACATACATGCAGCCATATCCTCTAGAGCACTTTCTTTTCTAGCACTTTCTTTTCTTCTTTTTACTTTTTAATTCCATTATCTGCTTAGTTATATCCTGTTTCAGGTTGCTCAGTACCTTACTGGTTTGTTTTGTTGTTGTTATACACTTTTAATCACCTTATATAATTCTGTTGCCTTGTTTTTGAGTTTCTCCTCATTCATGATCCATGAATCAGCTTTGGTGGAGTTGGGAGATTTTTGGAGGTATTTTGATACTTTCTTATCTACTTTTTTTTTCTTTTTACAGTAGAACAAGACAGAACAAACCCATGTGACCTCAGTGCAGTAAAACTACTACAGAACCTCAGAGCAGGTCACCAGGACACAAGCAATGGGCTCAATAGTGCAGCCCATTTTGTTCACATTAGTGTTCTTTCAATCAAATAGAGGAAAATGGAAGGAAATATCAAACTTTTAAAAACAGAATATTGAATAAAGCAGTACCATTAATCAAAGCTGAGCAAAACAGTGATAAAAATATTTGCCTTCAAAGAGATGGTAGAAGGAAATCCCCCTTACTTGCCATGCTGTATACATTCATCCTCCAAAAAGATACTCAGACCACTGGTGCCTACTTGCTAATGGGGGTGGGGGGTAGGGGAGTAGGGGGGGAATGGATCAATGTCTGATTCTTAGCCCGTGCACCGGCAGGGCCCTAGCTGCTTACAGGCCAGCCAGCAGGCCGCCTTATCTCCCAGCGCCCAAAGTTCCAACATGATGCAGAGCTTAGGAGTCGCTGATAGTTCTCACCCTGGTTTGCCAGTGGTTTGCCAGGCCACCAGCTGCTCACCAGAGCGGCAAGTAGGCTGCCTGTTCTCCAGCGCCCAGAGTTCCAACATGATGCAGAGTTCAGGTATCGCTGATAGTTCCCGCCCCAGTGCACCGGCGACTTGCTAGGCCCCTGATGATACATCTTGATATCCTTTTTACTTAACTTTCCTATGTTTCATAAAGAAAAGAGCAAAGTCCTTTCCAACCCTAATGTAAGTACTAAGGAAGAAAACTATTTCACATGCAGTAAACATGCACACCAATTAGGGCAAGCATGTTAGTGGTTTTGCTCCCAAAAAATATGTCACAGGTTTTCTTCATTTTAGATGCCCTTAAGGAAAAATCAAGGTCTCTTGGAAAGAATTAGCTGATGATTCTACAAAGAGGTGGACCACTTCCACTGACAGTATCGTGAGCAGCTCCAAGTAATCCCTTAAAACTAGTGGATTTAAAGTCTCACAGAAATCATTGTTTTCTGAAATGCTAAGGAAAAATTCACTTTCTCTTATTAAGGAATAGTTCCATGAAGATAGAGTTCGCCACTTCTATGTGTCCTACACATACATGTGAATAATCCTCAAGATCTGTAAATTTTGTAATCCGAGTAATGTTTTTCGTAGCTATCTGAAGGGTACCCAGCCCTACCCCACTTCCAGTGTTAAAATAATGGTATTAGCTGGCTGGAACTGACCATGTTTTCTCCTTGCTGCCCTGTTTCCAATTCACTGTATGTAGGAGTACTTACATGCTCTTTTGTGGTGCTTAAACTAGATTAGAAAAGGCTTTTAATATGTATTTTAGTATGCACATTAAGAGTCTCTTACTCATTTCTGTATGCTCCTCGGTTCTTGGCAGAAAAGATAATTAAAATTATTAAATGAATAAAGCCAGGAAATCTCAATTAATTCTCTCATGTATGTCCCTGTGCTACCTAAAAACACAAAACTAAAACATCAGGGAAAAGGAGGGGAAATCATTTTATTTTCTTAGTGATGGAACAGATATATTCACAAGCCCTGAGAGACTATGTCAGCAGCATTGATTGTGGTGCTGTCAGATCTGTCCGTGTTTTACTTCAGGGTTCTGGGCTTTGTTTCTCACCTAAAATTTCTAAGATTAAGCCACATTACCATAGTCACAAAAAGGTTGGCTTGGAAATGAAATGATCCATCACTTTAATCTCTACTGGGAAACATAGCTGCTCTGCAATGCAAGTACATTTGTCTTTGAGATTCACAAATTCTAATTATTAGTTTTTCTCAGTTTTCATGAAAACTAAGCAAAAAAATTATTAGTCATCTTCGACTATTCCTAGACAGATTCTTCTGATTCTATGAAAAGTATACATTCCTAAACAATGACAATGACAAAACTACACAATAACTTGGATGGAATGGGTTGTAATCAAACTATACTCCAAGCATATTAGTGAGAAACAGGCCAAACTAATGTGATATTCCTCTGCTAAACATTCAGAGACTGAAAAAACAAAGTCTGTTTGTCTCTATTGTGAAAGTCTAGAGTGGTTATTCTGGTTAACAGAAGCTTTTGTACACGATCTTTGAGATGTATGTTAAGGTTATTTCCATTTTGGAACTCTGGATACCTCAGGGTCATGTGCAGGGTCATGGCTTAGCCATGGCCACCTCAGGCTCCAGTTAGCCAGCAGATGAAGACAGACCACAGAGCAGAATATATCTTTTCCTTAAGAATCCTGGATCACAGTGGCACAAGTGCAAGGAAAGTTGAGATTTGCCACTCTAAGCAGCTGTGAGCTTTTTTCACTATAGAACAAATGGAAATGAGTTTTATCAGACTCCATCACCAAGGAAGTTATAGCATGTATTGAAATTATGAAAAAGAGTATGTACATGTATCAAATACTCACAATGAATGCAAGCATTATATATGATATAAACATGAGCTAAGGATGAAAATGGAGAAAGGGGATTTAGGGACAAAGGGAAGCAGGTGGGCAGGAAGGGGAAGTAATGAAAGAAACAAGCTGTGTTATATAACACACCTACTCCCCAAGACGAGGGTAAATGTCACATACTACAAGCGTACAATAACAATAAAGTAAAAAATAAAGAAATTTAAATGAGAAAAACAAAAATATAAACATGCTAGTTTTGAAGTAAAAAAGCAAACTACAAAGCAAGATTTTTCAGAAATTAATCAAAAATATAAGCATAAAAAATCAAAAATTTGATTTATAAGTTGAAGAGTGATTCTTCAAACTACCTGTGAAAATTCTAATGAAGGAAAAGTTAAAAGCACTTAAAAACACTACAAAAAGAAGAGAAACACAGTTATAATATAGAGACTTTTAAGAATATAAGAACACTATAATTGATGTTACGGCAATAAATATTAAGGTTTACATGAAGGGATCAGTTTCCCCAGAAAAATGTTAGTTGCTATACTTTCTTCAAGAAGTGATAAGAAAAAATAAGTGCCCCAATAGTATAAAATAATGGTAGTAAAAATATAATAATACCAAGTCTAGAAGTACATTTGTCTGGAATTTTAAGAATTTCTAGTAGATAATTTCTACATTATTTTCCATGTCCAGAAATATGTCAAATACTATCAAATTCTGAGCTCTGGGATATTTGATATTGATTGTCAACTTGACTGAATTTAGAGATGACTCGAGAACCGCTTGGATTGTGAGGGCACTAGCAGTGGGTTAAGTTATTGGTGAATTCATCACCCAGTGGGCTAGTAGGAGGTGGGGCCTCGCTGGAGGAAAGGTGTTACTGGAGGCATAATGTTGAAGGGCATAACTTTCATAAGGTTCTCTCTCTCTCTCTCTCTCTCTCTCTCTCTCTCCTTTTTGGCTTCATTGACATGAACATGCTTACTATTTTTCTAAATATTGACATGAATAACTTGCTTCTGCCACTCCCTTCCATCATGGGGCTTCTGTCATGGCGCCAGTAGACCATGGACTGAGACGTCAGAAGTTATGAGTAAAAATAGGTCGTTCTTCCTTGAGCACATGGATGCCAACTGTTAAGTTCCAGCAATGGAAACGTGACTAACACAAGGCCACTCCAAAAGTGATATCTTGATATAAAAATTTAAAGAGTAACACACAGACACACACCCTACATACTGATTTTATTATTATAATCTAGAGACACAAACATCTAAAATAAAGTATCAGTTAACCAAAATTGGTGTTAAAATCATATAAATTTCATTATCTGAAATTATTCAGTTTGGTGTCAAAAAAGTATTTGGTAAATTCTAAATATTTTATAAATTACAAATAGAAGGAAACTCCCTAAATGCAATAAAAAACATGCACTAAAACTTTAAAGTAAACATCATGATGAGCAGGAAAAAGTAAAAACAACCTCTGTTTTCTATGATAAGTAAATGGATAAATAATGACATGTCCATATGATAGAATACAACTCAATGGCTAAAGAAAAACCAAAGTAGATCTATAGGTAATGTATTTAAGATAGACTCTTCAATTAAAAAGTAACTTTTTTCTTCAAAAATGAAATTTTCTTTAAAATGCAACAAAATATCAGAAGGTAGTGTCTTTTGCTGTGAAAACCTAGCTGTTTTGTCTTTCTTTGTTCTCAGCCAGCCCTCTGTGGAAAGGATCACTGAAAGAGGCCGCTTCACTCAGTAAGAATTGCAAAAATCTCATGTTCCTCAGAAGAAAAGAAAATAGACTCCAATTACCTGCCACTAAAACAGTAAGCACCTAGGGACAGGAAGACATCTGAGCTGAATAGATCAGGGCGCAATAGGTAAGAGAGGAGCCAGGCTGGATTCTAAATGTTGAGCAGAACAGCCTAACTCACCGTCCTCACCACCATGACTAGTTTAAGATGCTTTAGAAAAACAATTCAGAAAATGAGAAGAGGGGCTTACTGTGTTTTTTAACAAATATGTGGCATATTTTATTATGAACAAAACAATAATAACGAAGAGTTCTGGATGGAGGCAGGGTGAAGCTGTGATTGATTTTGTTTTTGTTTTTGTTTTTCTTACTGCTTCCCTGGATTTGCAATTTTTCTTCAATGCCTGTAAAACCACAGATTCACAGAACCAGAGCAGCTTTGGAACCAGAGCAGAGTATGCCTTTCAAAAGTGGGAGAATTTTAGAAGAGTCTTCTCATCATTAGTAAAACACATGGGTGCAAGTTTTCAGCTATTCTGCACCAGCTCAAAATGACTCCTCTGGGTGACTGAGTAGGAGGGATTTAAATTTAAATTTAAATTAGAACCAAATGATGTTTGTTTTCTGGTTGGTTTAATAGCCAAATTATTATTTCCTTTTCAGAGTGCGTGTGAGCTTGAGCGAGCCATCTGCAGGCACTGGTGGAACAAGGTGTAGAATCGAAAAAAAGAACATGCTTAGAGCAATAAATTACATTTCCCGGGAAAACAGACTTAAGAACTGAAGAATAAAGAGGTGGACAGAGTTCACTAGCGACACTTTGGTGTCACTTGAGCTGTGAGTAGTCACTACGAAAGGTCAGAGACCATCAAGAAAATCTGAGATTGATTCTCAGAAAACCAAGAAGGAAAAGATATTCATCCACTCTGGTTTTTCCCATAATTTAAATGGAGAATAATAGTCATCCTGGTGAAAACTTGACCTGACATCCTTTCATCTAGTAGCTTTGCTACTTTTTTCTAAACAGGGGTAAGCAGTGTGGACAAGGTAGTGCAGAGCCCCCATCTCTGGTTGTCCTTGAGGTAGACAATGCAGTTCTCAGCCCCAGTTACGAAGTGACTAACTTCCAGAACCTGCAGAAAGCTAAGCAGAGAGAAAAGTCTCGCTTCTCTAATTTAAAGTGGGCCAGAGAAGTTAGGGCAGTTAAAATAAACACTCTAAGTGCAATTTCTCAACACCCTGCACGTCACAGCCACCCAGCCTGGGAACACTGCTCTGTAGGGCACAATGCTCTGTAATCACCTACTGTGCAACTTTTAAATAAGAAATTTGCTAAAACTCTAAAAAATAAACCACAAAAAGCTGGTTCTGATGGCTCATGCCTGTAATCCCAGCATTTGGGAGGCTGAGGCAGGAGGACTGTTGTGAGTTCGAGACCAGCCTGGGCTACTAAGTGATCTCAAGGCCAGCGTGAACTACATAGCGAGACCCTGTCACAAAAAGACAAAAAAAAAAAAAAAAAGCTACAATGAAAAGAAGTTACTGGAGGA
Source organism: Hydrochoerus hydrochaeris (assembly GCA_004027455.1). Classification (NCBI taxonomy): domain Eukaryota; kingdom Metazoa; phylum Chordata; class Mammalia; order Rodentia; family Hydrochaeridae; genus Hydrochoerus; species Hydrochoerus hydrochaeris. The sequence continues at coordinate 9,565 of PVLA01009726.1, read as the reverse complement.
GGAGATCCTTGTACCCCTGTTGACAATTACTTCTGCGATTTACTGAGATCTACCTAATTCAGACCAAGACATCATTGCAGTCACTACAACCTCAGTACTTTCCTATGAGGCTCAGCATAGCTAATGTTTGCAGGTCAAACATGTATCGACCCCATTACCATGTCATTATGCCCCATGGGAGAAACAAGTCCCTTTTATCAGGATTATATCTGAAGCAAGTATGCTTTAGCCATCCTAACAGTTCTGCATGTTTTATCTTCTATCCAGAAAAGACAGGTAAATCAACAGAGTTCTACCTGCAACTTTTCTTTTTTGGGTATTTTTGCAAAGAACCAAAGATGGGACCACACATCATCACTTGAATCAAACAAAAATGTTTTCTTTTCAAATTTTAATATTCTGACTTATACTCTTCATTGTAGAACTGTCTCCTGTGTTAGATGCTTGATTAAATGGCAGTAAGAGTGTGCCGAAGATTTTACATATTAATTTGAACATGGTACCAGAAGCAGACCCCCAAAAAGAAACAGATTAACTGAAGTAAATTATGCGAAACTAATGTATACTTATCTTTGTTGTGCTATGGTAGGTTACTTAATGAAATTTTATACAAATACACACTTCTTGTTTGCAGAGAATTTGCAGTGAAAGCTACTGTTGATTAAAGAAAATACCATGTGCCTTGCACTTTGTTTCATTAAATTCTCAAAATAGCTCTGGTGGATCATTAGAGTTTTTCCCAGTTAACAGGTTGGCAGACACAAACTCAGAAAGCTTAAGGTCCTCCCAAACCCACGCAGACAAAGAGCTCACAGACCTTAAAATCAGGTCTGACTCCAAAGGCTATGATCCCCACTGCCTGCCTGATGCTAAATAACTAGAGGGAAAAGGGTAACTTATAGTGTGAGCATAATTCTGTACAAAAAAAGTATACAAAATGATAAATCAATGTGTGTTTAACATGAGAATAAAGTAGCATTGAAAATAAAATGTGAACAATACCAAATGTTTTCAGCAGTCTTAATTGTCTTTGAGTAATGATTTTTTAAGTTTTATAATATTCTTTATTTTTAAAATTATCTACTCTAAGCTCAATACTAAGCATTATTTTAGAAATAAAAATATAATACTTTATTTTAAAATACCAACATTCAAGAACAGTGTAATTATTTTATCTAATTCTTAGCTGACACTCATACTTTAGTTTAATACTTTAATTACAATAACAAAAATACATGACCATTCATGACCCCATGACACAACATCAAAATGAGACTTTTGATTGCTATCCTTTCAAATTACTACAGATTAAAACTGTCTTATATTGGAAATGTGTTAAAGTTACAAGACCTGGTGATTGAATGACTGTCAGATTAGTGGAGTTCTTTGATACCCTATTTCTATGTAGGACCACACAGAGAGTAAAAGCAACTTGGGCTCATGAATTCGTTAGCAGTTTCAATGTAAATTGAACACAGTTGGTTTCACTGTCAGGGAAATGGAGAGTCAGTGTCAGAATCACAGGGAACTATTGAAATAGAAGGGAAAGAAATGGCATGAAATTAATAATACATACCATACCATTTTTTAGCTTACAAAAGTGACTGTTTGCTTGGTTTGTTTGTTTGTTTGTTTGTTTGTTTTCTTCCCTCCTTTTCAAGCTCCCCCCCCTCACCCTCAGAAATCAAGTAGTCCAAATGGAAAGAATCTGGTTCTCATTTCTTTTTAAGACTATAAAACAGGAATTCTGGATAAATCTCCCCCAGTGTTTCTGGCTCAGAGATACGAAGAATTTACAATTCAGAAATCAGAGATTCTGTTTGTGAAGGGAACCTGAGCTGGAATGGGAAACTTTCTTTTTCACTATTTCCTGTTTCCAGCTGTAACAAGGCCGTAACAGAATCTCAAAAGATCAACTTCTCACTGAAATATTTATCCAAAGACCCAAAGTCATTAAGTGTAAAAGTAAAATAAATTAGAGGAGCATTCTATTAAAGTCAACCTATAGAAATTATCACTGCTAGCTATTTGGTACTATTTACTTTCCATTTTGCCTGTGTTTATACACATGAATAAACAAGTCTAGAGAGGGAATCTGGGGAATTCAAATTACTTCAAATTAAGAACAGTATCTCTCAGAATCACTTCAAAAGGAGTTGTTTCTGTCCTTTCAAAACACATCTTTATGCAGTTAGGTTTTGCTCCTCCCATTTCTGACCTATAAATGTTGATAAGAAACCTCCAGGAACTCTACTCAGAGACTTGATTGTGAGACACTTTGAAGCATCTGCTGGGTACTATAAAAGTCACGAATCAGGAATCCAGAAAAAAGGATGAATGACAAGTTTATATTCACTTCCCTTCTAGTCCTGGCCCTCCCAGGTAACAGTTTTGTCCAACATGGGAGCTGTTCACGTGGGAGGAAGACCCTAGTTTAATATTGTGGCTGTTGTGCTTTTGATGTTGCAGGACCTGGGAGAACAGACTCTATCACATCCCAGAAGACAGAAGTATCTGCAGAAGAAAAGAAGACTGTGACCCTGCTTTGTAGTTATGAAGCTTCGTCTACCAGCAATATCATTCTCTATTGGTTTCGACAGTACCCAAACCAGGCTCCAGAATATATTCTCCACAGGGGGTGGCAAAATTCCTTAAAAGGAGATGCCAGCTTTGCCACGAGAAGGTTTTATTCAAAGAGTACAGCAAATTCGATAGATCTGTACATCAGAGACCTCATTCTTGCAGACGCTGCCCTTTATTATTGTGCCCTGAGAGGCACAAAGAAAGCATCTCATAGAGGAGCTGTACAAGAACCTCCGTGCACAGGAAGACGGAGAGAAAAGCATGCATAACCACAGAGAGGTTTTTCTTTTTGTTCTGATTTTTTTTTTCTGCCAGAGATACGGTGATAGGAAACATTAGACCTGGAGAATTATGCTCTAATTATATAAGAGCTGTATAATTGTAGGCAAATATCCTAAGCTTTTGGAACTGTAGTTTCCTGAAATTAGAGATAATAGCTCTGCTCTATAAAACTTGCATGAGACAAGACTGCAATGTTTTGATTAAGTATATAGCACATTCCAGGTGCTCTATTCTCTCGATAACTACTGTGGATTTAAAGGGCCTTTCTATCTAAGATTCTTCCCTATGTCATATAGGCAAAACAATTTTTGAAAAGTTACAACTCTAAAAAGCCATATCCAAGATCTAGAGATAGCGTTTTACATGGGGAAGCCCTGTTCAGCTTTGAAATTCATGCTCAGCAAGGCCAACAATTGGAGTCAAAGGTGTCCTGAGGCCCCAGCTTCTAAACTGACTTTCCTGGGCAGTGGACTTCTCTCCTGGTGTGGACAACAGGGAACAGTTCCTCATAAGGTTACAGGGAAAAGGAAGAGGCTCTGTAGTTGCGGTAGGTGGGTGAGGAGGGAAAGACATTGCTTGGTTGAACATTGCGGTACTCCTGTATCAGTTCTACCTTCCCACGTGGACATAAGAGGCCAAACAATGCAGTGAACCCCCTGGTGGACCCCTCTGGGTGGAGGGCACCTTGCTGCCTACTGCTCTGATTCAAGCTATACCTCTAATGGACTCCTGATTCTCAACCCAAATCTGTGCCAAATCTTACCTCTTTGTACTGGCCTTAAGTGAGCTATAGAGAGAAAAATGTAGACCCTGACTCAGTATGAAGCCAGCAGCAGCACTGGACATCTTATGGCTTCCAGATCAAAAGCCTTAGGGCTCAGCCACTCACACTACTGTTAAGTAGCTGCTGCACCAGTTTTTAAGAGAGCCTGGAAAGAAGAAAAAAAGGTAGAACTTAAGCGATGCTTTATTTTACCAAAAGATATCTGTGCTTTTAAAAAATGGCAAAAAGTGTTGCAATTGGAAAATAATTTCCAAAGATTTGCTTAAAACTAACTATGGGAGACAATTGTTTATGAAGGAATAATTTTAAAGTTGTGGGATATAGCCTTCAATTTGTGAAAAATCATTATTTTCATACCCTGTTGTAACCAACCCAACATATAACCCTTTACACAGAGAAAGACATGAAAAGAAATATTGAGATTCATTAAACAGTTGATACTTTTTATTCATTTTTCAGAATTCATATTAGGGATTAATTTTGTGTAGAAAAAGAATTTTTAGGCCAGAAAATACTGTAGCAAAAGATTTAAAACATTTGAGGGATTTTGGATAGAAACTTGACAATAATGATCTACAACCAATTAATGAACTAATTGTTCAGAACAATTTAGAAATATGGTTGTCAACATCTCTTGACATATAGTTAACTACAATATGGAATTTATATTATAACCATGATTTTTGCACTGTTATCAAAACCTTGAGAACATAGATAAAACAGAACATGAAACTCTGAAATGAAGTGAAAATAAGTATTTATCTATGGTATTGTATTTTGCAGTATTTTAATTTTTATATTTTCATGAAATAATTATGATCTTGCTTATATAAAAAATAAAATTTTAAGGAGACACTTATTTCCAAGCTTATGCCCTGCACTCTCAATCCCAGCTCAGTACCCTGAGCTATACCTCACCCACTGGGCCCCGAGGTACCAGCTTTGTGGTTTACCACCCTCTTACCTCATTTCCTTAATTCTTCTCCCAGCCCTGCTGACACAGCTTACTCTGAAATATTCTTTGAGTTTCACACTCATCTTTGACATGGGCAAGCCAGAAAGAGCTACCTTCAGTTTTTTCTCTTTCTCTGTAGTAGAATCAACAGTGAAGGATCTGAGTTGATTGCATGAAAAAGACACATCGACATTAACCTCATGGAAACCACCTCTAGTTTCAAAGAAAGAAGATTAGGTAAAGCTGTATCCTGAGTTCTGTCTTAAAATTATTTTAAAATAACAAAGGATATATTTAAATTGATTTATCTTAATCAGGTAAGGTATTAATATCTTCCCATTTTTTAAAGTTATAACATTACAGATATTGTTTAAGCCCTCTTTGCTCACATCTTCATCTTGTCTCTCTTTCCAGAGGCAAGGGTTTTAATGTTGACTCTAGACCCTTAATCATAATTAATATGGACATGTATGTTGTATGTGTACTCATGAAACAATACTATTTTGTGATATACTTACATAAACGTTAACGTACGTATGTTTTGTTTAACAACTCCATTTTATTTTGTTTCAAGACTATCTCAACTTACAAAGATCATTTCATTCTATATTCATGTAAATCACTGGGTAAATATACTGTTTTATTTAATAATTCCAATAACAAAAACATTACTTCTTCATAAAGGAGAGAATCAAGTCTCAGATGATTAATTTTCCAAGGTCACACAATTGCTAAGTGGCAAGATAGACAAAATCAAGCATTTGACTTTCAAAGATTCTTCTAACTTCAGTCTAGGCTTCTTGTTTCTCATCTCTGTCATATGTGTTTATCAGAGAAAGGCTGTTTTCATAGAAATCTAATCTCATACACACACATTTAAACATATACAAATTGCCTCTGATTTAGCTCTGTTCTTATGACTGCTAGATAAAAAAGAACAAAAGTTCCCCCGCCCAATATTTGAAAACTTTCAGTAATTCAATTCTATGATTAATACTGCCAATGTTTCCCTTTAGTATTTTCTGTTCAACTAAAACAACACTTGACTTATTTAAAATGCCCAACCGTAGGGAACAAAATCTGACATTTATTTTCTAATAGGAAACAAGACAGGCATTAGTTTGAAGTAACTCTGGAGAGTGCAAGCTCAGCGGAGAGGCTACATGTTCCACAAAGGAAACCTGCGTCCAGCTCTGTGGCTGCTGCAGCAACTTGGGAAACCCACAGAGCTCAAACTAAGAAGATTAAAAACTTCAGGTTGCATAACTGAAATGTGGAGAGGAAACAGGTGACTATGGCAGGAAGAAACACCTCTAAATATTTCATTGAACAATATTTTTAATGCACACTCCCTAAACTTAGTAGATTTTGAAAATCTAATTTTATTATTTCAAATTTTATTTGATATACTACAAATTAGAAATGCAATACAGTACTGATCATTGTCACAAATAGAACAATTAAAAATATATAAGCAAAGGTTAGTTCTCATTCACCTGTTCTCTTCCATCTCTTTATGGCATTATTTATAATGGTCACCCAAGGATTCAAAAACAAAGAAAGTAGAAGAAATCTGTCCACACACTAAAGACCTAGAAAATGACAGAAGAAGACAAGATGGCCAATCAGTGAGGAACAAAATACAGAGCCTCCCAGGAAAAACAACTCATATGCCAGAATAAAACACCCTGGAGAGACCCAGACAGAGGGAGATGGATCCTCTTGACACAGGAAGAAATTAAAACATAAAAAAGCTCATCAAATACATCAGGACTACAACTGAAACAGCTAGAAATTACAGGACACAGCGTTTTCGTTCGCAGAGAGCTGCCAAGTTTGCAAAGTCCTGAATCCGCAGTGGCTGGCAGAGCTGCCCAAACTCGTTCCCGCCGCCACTCACAGGAAGCACAGCTGTGCTGAAGTCAGATGTTGGTGAGCCCAATGGAGAGCAGAGCCAGCAAAGGGACCTTCATTAATACATGGTCAGTGCTGGGATTGGGACCCCTCCCCACCATGGGAAGAGCGCGATCAAATGGCTAACATGTTGGAATCTGGGAGGAGGAGCCTGAACTGGGAGCAACAGTGACTTCAGTTGGTTCCTCCTTCCCCAAAGCAGATTCGTGGGATTTGCTTGGACTGGGCCGCAACCCTGGCCAGGACCCAGTGAACCATCCCAAATCAATTCCCTGCACCTAGCAAGCACTAACTGAGGGAAGGCCTCTGCAGTTTGGTTGGCCCGGTGGGGAGGGGCATGCATAGGCAGCCACTGCTTGCACCTCAGTGATAAGAGCAGTCAGGAGAGGGCGGAGGTCCCTCACCAGCATGCTTCGGAGGAACCATGGCCAACAGGGAAGGGGGCTGGGATCTGCTCTGTAACCTGTGTGGAGGAAGCCAGGACCATCACAGGGGAGAGAGGCAGGAGGAGGCCCCCAGCCCAGAACTCTGAGAGCACTGATCCAGGAGAGGGAAAAACAAGGGAGACTGGGGGCAGCAAACACACAACAGCAAACATGGCTTCAATGGACATTAAAAGATATCTTCAGGACCTTGTAGATGAGCTCAAAACTGAAATATTAAATCAGGTAAAGCAAGATGTGAGTAGAGTAATAAAAGAAATGCTCTCAGGGATCATCTCTCAGGAAGATACATATGCAAGAAGGGAGAACACAAAAAAAGGAGAGAAACATTGGATAAAAAATATAAAGAAAATATAGAATACATGAAGCAGATTCAAAGAGACTACCAGGAAATTAAAAACTCCATCAAAAGCTGGCAAAATGCCTTAAAAGAAACTAAGGATAGACTATCAAAAGTTGAAGACAAGTTTGCAATGTGTGATCATGAAAGGAAAGATCTCTTAAAAATAACAAGGAAACAGGAAAAAACAACAAGGAAAAGGCTAGAAGATGACAAGAGAATCTACAATTTAAGAGTAAGAAATGTGAACGAAGAAGCAGGAATACATACAGGTAAGAATTACCAAGGCTATTCATGGAAATAATTAAGGAAATCTTCCCAAGCATGGGAAAAGAAAATGACATTCCGATATATGAGGCATACAGAACTCCAGCCACCTACAACCAAAACAGAGCTACACCCAGACATATAATAATCAAGATACCAGAAATTCAATATAAAAACAGAATATTAAAAGCCATCAGAGAAAAGAAACAGATTACCTATAAAGGTAAGCCCATCAGGTTCATGGCTGATTTCTCAACACAGACCATCAGATCAAGAAGAGCTCACAGTGAAGTATTCCAAGCCCTGAAAGAAAAGAAACTCCAGCCCAGATTGATGTACCATGCAAAACTGTCACTAGAATTTAATGTAGAAAAAGATGCTTCCATGACAAAGAGGAACTGGGCGAGTTTGTGACCACCAATCCAACCCTACAGAGAATACTGAAGAACATTCTAGAGAGAGAGAAAAAAAACCAGGATTTTAGGAACAGTGGTAGAAAGGCCTCAATGAGTGGGGCAGATAGTAGAATGAAGGAGAAAAGTAGACAAACAGGCAGAAAAACAGCATATCAGAAATGAGGCAGAGAAGGATGGCTAGAATCTCTAACATAGATGGCCTTGATACACTATATTGTTAATAGTGCACCAGGATTTAAAACCCATATTACTCACACTACTCTGCTTAGATATATTATATTCTGTTCCAGTCATTCTACCTGTACTAGATTTGAGGGCACAGACAGTAATCCTGAAAATAACAGGATATAGTACGGTAATCATCCTTAATTTCCTATTAAGTCAATCTAAAGCTCTGTAAAACCTACACTGTTTTACCATGACTGATCATAATCTAATCTGGTTTGTTGGGTTGCTGTTTTGTATTGATACATTTTTTTCAAAGCTGTTATGATTGATAGAATCAAGTCTGAGAGTATAGGCAACTACACTGAAGATGACAAGATTCACTAGAACATCAACTCTGGTTTGATTATTACCTGCCTTTGAAGTTTTATGCTGTCTATAATGTTTTATTTTTACTAATATTGTTATGTACTGCTATATTCAATTATACTGCTATATTCATGTATGCCTGATGATATAGGCAATTCTATTGACGATAATAAGAAACAACACAGCACTCATTGTAGATCACCTTGTACTGTGGTTTTATACGACTTTTTGGTTTCATGTTTTTATAGGAATTTGTTTTGTTGTAGGGAGCAGCATGATAGCTTCATGGCTGCCGCTCCATCTCTCCCTCCTGTGGGCATCCAGTGCATCGGCCTACATTTCCCAGGATCCTTTCACCCCACCCAGGAAATGACAGGGACCCATCCGTAACTTCCTGCCCCCGCTTCTTTATAAGCCAGGACATTGTTCAATAAAACGAGGTTTGATTGGGAAACTTCAACTTGCCTCCATTTCTCTCTCTTCACCCTGCCCCCACCCCGTTTTCCTTCCTCTAGGGGAAAACCCACGCATTGGTCCGCAGGCCGGATCAAGTGGCGCCCAGCATGGAGCCCCAATACGAGGAGGTCAACGAGGATCGTTCACAGAGGAAAAGCAGTGGCCACGGTAACTGGGGACTCCGTCCCTGTGATCTGTACAGACGACTGCCTGACGTCTCGTCCAAATCATGGTAAGTGAACGTAATCGGCATGGGTCAAGCGTTAAGTGAACATGAATTGTTCGTTGCCGGCCTTAGTAAGGCCCTCAAAGCGAGAGGGATAAAGGTTAAAACTAAAGATTTATTGCAGTATTTTCAATTTATACATAAGGTGTGCCCCTGGTTCCTTCCGGAGGGCTCCATTGATACTAAACGATGGGAAAGAGTAGGTGATGCTCTTAAAGATTATTATAAAACTTTTGGTCCTGAGAAGGTACCAGTAATTTCTTTTTCATATTGGACTCTAATTTCTGAATTACTGACTCAACGTCATACAGACCCCAAAATTGATGAGACACTAACTCAGGGTGAGGCTGCATTACACTCCTCCT
>PVLA01009725.1:0-71622 GCA_004027455.1 Hydrochoerus hydrochaeris | reverse complement strand
AGATTATGCAAAGAAAAACAACATAAGATTGATAGGTTTAAACAAAAAAGAAGGTGACAACATAAATGATATCAAGAGGCTATTTACAGAAGTAATAGCTGAAAATTTCCCAAACATTGGAATGGAAACTGACATACAGATCAGTGAAGCATATAGAACTCCAAACAGCCATAACCAAAAGAAAATTACACCCAGACATATAATAATCACTATCCCAGAAATCCAACATAAGAACAGAATATTAAAAGCTGTTAGAGAGAAAATACAGATCATCTCTAAAGGAAAGCCAATCAAAATCACAGCAGACTTCACACAAACAATGAAGTCAAGAAGAGCATGGAGTGAAGTATTTCAGGTCCTAGAGGAAAATGACTTCCAACTCAGACTAATGTACCCTGCAAAACTGTCCTTCAAAATGGATGGGATACTTCCATGACAAAGAAGAGCTGAAGAACTTCATGACCACCAAACCAAATAATACTGTAAGACATTCTAGATAGACATAGGAAAAAGCCACTAAGCAAGGCAGATAATTAAGTAGAGTGGAAAGTAAAGAAGCAATAGAGAAAGATAAGATGTCAAAAATAAACCAATATATATCAGTTATAAGCATTAATGTAAATGGCCTCAATTCACCAATTAAAAGACACAGACTGGCAGAATGGATCAAGAAACAACATCCAACATATGCTGTATACAAGAAATACATCTAAGCGAAAAGGAAACTCATAGATTGAAAGTCAAAGGATGGAAAACAATACTTCATGCAATAGGAACCCCCCCAAAAAAAGCAAGGGCAGCTATTCCGTTTGCAGACAATGTGAACTTCAAACCAGGAATGATCCAAAGAGATAAATAATATCACTACATACTAATTAGGAGAAAACTTCAAGAGGAAGAGATAACAATCTTAAATATATATGTACCAAATTTGGAAGCATACAAAACAAATATTAACAGAAATGAAAAACAAATATTAACAGAAATGAAAAATTAAATAAGCAATAACAATGATAACAGGAGACCTTAACACACCATTGACACAAAGGGACAGATTAACTAGACAGAAAATTAGCAGAGAAATAACAGAACTGAATCACACCTGTGAACAAATGGACTTTAGACATGTATACAGAGTGTTCCACCCAACAACATCAGAATATACATTCTTCTCAGCAGCACATGAGACTTTCTCTAAAATAGATCATATACTGGCACACAGAACATGCTTAAGTAAATGCAAAATAATTGAAATTATCCCATGCACGTTATTGCAACTAGAAATTAATGACAAAATAAACTGTAAAAACCCCATAAACATATGGAAATTGAATAATATACTTCTGAGCATTCAATGGATCTCAGAGGAAATTAAAGAAGAATTTAAACAATATCTACAAGCAAATAAAAATACTAATAAAACTTACTGGAACCTGTGGGATGCAATGAAACCAATCTTCAAAGGAAAATTTATCCATATCAGGAAAACAGAATGAACACAAATAAGCTACACCTTAAACATCTAGAAAAAGAAGAGCAAGCCAAGCCCAAAGCCAAAAGAAGGGAGGAAAATATAAAGACCAGGGCAGAAATCTATGCAATAGAGACTAAGAAAACAATACAAAGAATCAATGAATCAAAGAGTTGGTTCTTTGAAAGAATAAATAAAATTGATAATCTCCAGCAAACCTTATTAAAAAAGGAAAGGAAAAACTCAAACTCATGCAATAAGAAATTAAAAGGGTGAAAGCACTACAGACCCTGTGGAAATGCAGAAGATCACCAATGCCTGTTTCAAAAACCTCTACTCTCATAAGGTCAATAACCCAGAAGAAATGGGCAGATTCCTAGAAACATATGAACCACCAAAGCTGGATCAAGAAGATGTAAAACTGCTGAATAACCCAATTTCAATTAACAAAATTAAAAAATGTAATTAAATCCTTACTAACAAAGAAAAGCCCAGGTCCAGAAGGATTCACTATAGAATTCTACAAGAAATGCAAAGAAGACTTAATGGCATCACTCCTCAAACTCTTCAATGAAATTGAAAAGGAAGTAATTCTCCCTAATTCATTCCTGGAAGCAAATATTACTCTAGAAATAAAACCTGAGAAAGACCAGACTAAAAAAGACAACTACAGGGCAATTTCCCTGTAGTTGCATTTTGCATTTTCCCAATGCAAAAATTCTCAGTAAAATATTGGCAAATAAAATGCAGAAAATCATCAAGAGGATTATGCACCATGACCAACTGGGATTCATCTCAGGCATGCAGGAAGGTTCAACATATGTAAATCAATAAATGTAATCCACCATATCAATAGACCCAAAAATAAGAATCAAACTGTACAGGAAATACTTCACAGAATCAACAACTAAGATCACATCTTATTAAAGAGTTTCTGCATGTTCAAAGAAATCTCCTGCATAGTGAAAAAAAAAACCCACAAATTGGGAAAAAATCTTAAGGAACTCAGACAAAGCACTTCTGTCTAGAACATATAAAGAATTAAAAAAAAGACCCCCCCCAAATACAAAGACCCAATCCAAAAATGGGCATCTGAGATGAGTACACAGTTCTCAGATGAAGAAATACAGATGGGAAATAAATACATGAAAAATGTTCAGCATCATTAGTCATTAGAGAAATGCAGATTAAAACCACACTGAGATTCCATATCACTCCAGAAATAATGGTAAGGATAAAGAAAACTACCAACAACACATGCTGAAGAGGCTGTGGGGAAAAAGGAACTCTTCTGCATTATTGGTTGGAGTGCAGACTGGTGCAGCCACTGTGGAGGTCAGTCTGGAGGTCTTGAAGACATAGAGGTAGGTAGAGAATTCATGAACAAGAATCAAACTGCGTGAGAAACACTTCAAAGAATCAGCAACTGGATTGAAAGGATTTTGCACTTCAAAAGAAATCACTGAGTGAAAGGAAATCCTACAGAATGGGAAAGAATTTTAGCCAGTAACCTCTCAGACAAAAGACATATCAAAAACATATAAAGAATTGAAAAACTTCAAGCCCCCCAAATTCAAAGACCTTCTCCAAAAGTGGGCATCTGAGACAAACACACATTTCTCAGACGAAGATATGCAAATGGCAAATAAATACATGAAGAAATGTTCACCATCACTGGTCATTCGAGAAATGCAAATTAAAACAGCATTGTGATTTCATCTCACTCTGGAAAGAATAGCTGCCATCAAGAAAACAACTGATAAATGTTGCTGAAGCTGTGGGAAAAAAAGGAACACTGTTGCCTTGTTGGTGGGAGTGTAGACTGGTGCAGCTACTATGGAGATCAGTATGGAGATTTCTCAGAAGACTAGAATTGGCAGTTCCATTCAACTCAGCTATTCCCCTCCTAGGTATTTTCCCAGAAAACCTGAAAAGGTCATGTCACAGTGATATATGTGCACCTATGTTCATATCAGCACAATTTGTAATAGCTAAATCTTGAAAACAACCAAAATTCCCATCAACTACAGAGTGGTTGAAAAAGATGTGGCATTTTTATACAATGGAATATTACTCAGCTATAAAAAAGGATGATCATGAGGACTTCATGTTGAAATGGAGGCAACTTGACACTATCCTCATAAGTGAAATAAACAAGAATCATATTTATAAATATCACACTTTTTATCTAGTATAAAAAGTAATAAGGACTTTAGGAGTAATAAAACCCAAAATGTGTAATTGCTATTATAAAAAAGAGAGGAAAAGAAAGTGCTCTAAAGGATATAACTGCATGTATGTTTAAGTGTGTAAAATAGATTACCATATTACTAAGTTTTTGTTGGATCTTTGACCAGAACTGTTTGCAGTCTTACTGTTTGAATGTCTACTTTATATGCTTTAATTTTGTAACTTGGTCAACTTTCTAAGATGACAGTATGTAACTTATCAGCTAGTTATTTCTTAGTGTTTATTTATTTTTTTTGGACTTCTGTATTGTTGCTACCCTTTTTTATGTTTTGCTTTTTTTTCTCTTTAAATAAAATTTTTTTAAAAAGCTGGGATTGGAGGTCCCATTTAACCCAGGTATTTCACTTCTGGGCATATTCCCAGAAGAACTGAAAACATCATAACAGAGTGATATATGTGCACCCATGTTTATGGCAGCACAATTTGTAATAGCCAGATCTTAGAAACAAACTAAATGACTATCAACTGAGGAACAGATAAAAAAGATATGGTATTTTTTTTACAATGGAGTACTACTCAGCTATAAAGAATGATCACATTGAGTTATTTATGTAAATGGATGCAACTTGAGACCATACTCATAAGTGAAGTAAATCATACTGACATGTATAAATACTGTATAGTCTCCCTAGTGTAATAAATGGAAGAGTATATAAGATACAAAAACCTCAATAAATACAGTGAAAGAATAAGAATCTGTTCAAAGGGGAATAAATAATATCTCAGGGAAAAGGAGAAAAAAGAAAAAGGAAGGGAAAAGAAAAAATATCTAAAAATATAAACACACTTAGATTAGCTAAGATGATTATACTACATTGTATAAGGTCTTGGAACAAAGCATTAACATTCATAAGATTGGAACAAATGTGCATGTTAGTATATGGTGATCTGAGGAATTCTTGAAGATCATTATGTAAAATAACAACTCTAGTTATACTCATACCACCTTGTTTTGAAGGTTTATATTGTCAGTGCTCTGGGCTCTTTGCTACTGTTATTTATTTGTCTTTTTTGTTTCGTGCTTTCCAAGTAATTTTTTGTTTTGTTTAGTCATGTTTTTGTCTCTAATGCAGAAAGAATAGGTATACATGTAGAGACTTGTACATGCATAGAACTTCTAAACAGTTTATGACAATTGATTATATAATGCATTATGAAATGAACAGCTACTTTGAAGAAAAAGAGACATTATATTATCCATTACTGATTCTGTATTGTCATGCTATGAAATCCAGTGATGCCATTATTTTTTGTTCAGTGTGGTTTTAGTCTGTTTTGTATTGTTTAATTTCAACATACATGAAGGTACATACAGCTATTTTGAAGAGAAGAAGAAACATTACAGTAGCCATTGTTGATTTCCCTGTATGGTTTTGGAGGTCTATAATGCCTTCATCAATCTGTTCTGATCAGTTTAATACTATTTTGTTTTGTATTAATTCATTTTGTGTGAAGATATGAACAACTATTTAGAAGAAAACAAGAGACATTACAGTAGCAGTGGTGATCGCCTGTTGTCTTGCTTTGAAATCTGTGTCATTTACATTATTTTCTTCTGATCAGCTTTGTTCTGTTTTGTTATGTTTAGTTTTACCTTCTTTAAAATAAAATTTTTAAAAATGAAATGTAGTTTTAAAAAGAAATATAAAAAATGAGAGTGAATATGTAGATCACTGTAAATTCATTCCTTCTAAGGGAAGATTGAAGAACTTAAGTTACAGG
This sequence comes from Hydrochoerus hydrochaeris, assembly GCA_004027455.1. Taxonomy (NCBI): domain Eukaryota; kingdom Metazoa; phylum Chordata; class Mammalia; order Rodentia; family Hydrochaeridae; genus Hydrochoerus; species Hydrochoerus hydrochaeris. Next base: position 66,179 of record PVLA01009725.1, on the reverse strand, counting down.
TCTTAATAACTTGAGTCAGTAGTTTCAGTTTTATATGAAATGGACAGCATAGCATATCCATTTTATGTATTTTTAAAATATCTGAATTATATTAATATGACTATCAGTTAGGGCTCAAAGCATATCACAGCCAAACCTTGGATTGGGAGTAACCTGCTCTGTGAATATTCTGCAAAGCAAACAAACATTTGTAGGCAATTTTAACTTAAGAATGACTAATGGAAACAAACTATTCTTGCAAACCAAGACTATACATATATTATAAATATCAAGGTAGGCTTAAAGTGGCCATCTGGAGTCAGATTTGAAAGAGTGTCAAAGGGCTGTCTGCCAGCTGGAGACGTGACAGATCTGGTCAAAGGTGGAAGATGTAGAGCTCACTGCAGAGTCCTACTGGAAGTAGAATGGTCTATGTGGACCAGCTAGTCTGAGCTGGGACTGAAGGGTCTGCTCTAGAAACCTGGAGACAGACATTCCAAGGTGATGGCCAACACAGGAGCTCCTCTAAAGGAACTAAAGTGAGACTTCCTTCTTTCCCTTTTTATTCCATTCAGGCTACAAATATATTGGTTGGTGCTGCTCACACTAAATCTGGGTCTTTCTATCTTCAGTAAATTCATTCAGTTACTCCCTAAACTGTGGTTAGACAATCAGCTGAGCATTTCTTATTCAGGCTGATAAAGCAGTTAACTATCACAATGATACAATTTTATTAATTATTAAAAAGGAATAGCTCATTGAAAAATTCAAGTGAACTCAAGTAATCCAGGCAACCTTGATAAAGATGTTTTAGATCATAGAACTCCCCAGGTCTTAGGTATCATAAACCTTTAGTTTTATGCATTATACATTATGAAGTAAAATATTATTAACTATGTATTATTAATTATTATCCCATGTCAAAATCTTTTCTAAATAATTTACATACATTTTTTTCAATTCAATTTATATTTTGTTATGTTCACATTGTAATCTACCATAGTGGAACTTTTAAAAACAAAATTATCTTTAGCTAGGTATTCTTTTTGTTGTTCTTATCAGCATTTAAGTATATGTTGTGACTCTAGAGGTTGGGATATGAAATGAGACTGCTTTGGATTTGAATTTTGGTTCAATCACCTACTAGTTACATAAGTTTGGGATAGTTATAACAACACTTTAAGCTTTGATTTTCTATCTGTAGAGGAAATAATAACAGTAGTTCCTCTACAGAGTAATAAGGATTAAGAGAAAAAATGTATGTGTTGGAGAAAGCATCAACAGGATTTGTTATTATATTTTCTTAATTTACTATATGTCTATCTTTACTGAATTTAGTTTTGTTCATGATAGTAAATTTTCTCATGTTGCTTTTGGAAACAGTTTTACTCTGTTGAATTACCTGGAAAAGAATCCTCCTGAGTCACTGTGATTCTGTCAGAGCCAAGCACGGTTGTTCTGGATTAGACATTTGTTGCCCTTAATTCTCACTTTTAAATAACAGTTTGAAAAAAGTATGTGTTGTCTGCATTTGACTATAAAAGTCATTAGGGATTTTCCACTTAATCCTTCATTTGGGTTCACTCCATTGTGTAAATATGATGTCAGAAGCAGGTGACCAGAGAGAAAAGTAAAAAAGGAAGATATTGTTTGATGATTCTTATACATTCTTTTTTTTGCTGAGATTCTATCCATAAATAGAGCTCTGGGGTCCTAATTTCTTGATTCAGTATTAGATTTGACACGGAAAATCAATGTGTTTCAGAAGTCAAAAACTCCAGGTTAGAAAGTTGTGTGGTCAATTTATGACCTCCTATAATCATAAAGACAGTTCTTGATCTCACAAAAATTGATTGTAAAGACCTATCTAAATATCCTTTCATATCTGTGTGACATGAGGTCAGGTAGAATATCATTCTGACTTAATATTTTGATTTTATTATCTCATGTATTTCTTACAATGAAAAATACAGTTAGACAGTATCTCACATGAAAATAACATTGAAGTTGTTTTTCCAAATTGTTGAAGAGCAGTGCTACTCTTCTTGGGTTTAGAACCAACAGAGAAATAGAGTTCAAAGAGCAGAATTCTTTCATAATTAATTGGAAAAGGTGAATTTAGATGTATGGTTGGGATAACTTGTTAATAAACTATCTCTTTAGATTAACTTTACCTATTAGTGGGAGAACCACACAATCCCTGAATGGACACACCAGGTCCCTCCTCCAGTCTCCTGTCAATGATAGAGAGTACTCCAGGTGCCATACATACCTCCTGTGAGCCTCACAGAAGCAGAGCTCTTTCACCAGGAAAATCTTCCTTCTATTACTAGGGTAGTGTGAGCGTTTTCCAATTTTTTCCCTCCAGATAACTTAGAGAGATATCACATAATTTGGATATTGCTATAGAATTGAAGATATCTTAAGAACAAGTAAGTGCTGGAGTCCAGCTGTGGCAGGGCTCAGGGGTCCCAAAGGTGGTCAGGGAGTTGGCGAGTGAGAGACAGAAGACACTGCACTCCAGTCTGTGAGTGAATCTGAATCTATTTTATTTTTTAGAAGCTGGAGTATATATTTGCTAACTTTTGGCAGTAACTTAAACCCCACACAGGAAGCACCCCAGGCTTAGAGCTAGGCAGGGATAATCTTAAACAATATGTGTTAATTAACTTTTTTCACCTTTGTTAAACTTTAATCTTGTTACTTAATTAGCTTGAAAAAGCAAACATGCTATACCCTAGCCCCAATACTTCCTGTTCTATTTATATTGATTCTTTTCTTTGTTGGCCAGATTTTCTGTCTTTCTTTTTAACATAGTTAAAGTAATGTTTTTTATCCTCTGTTGATCTAATACAATAGGGTGGTCCATTCCTAGTTAATCTTTCCATGAAATTTAATTGATTACATTTGACCCATCTTCCTTTGATATTAACTATTCTTTGCCCATGCTTATCATAAATCCCTGTGTAAGGCAGAGGGGGGTCAGGCACTTGAGGTAAAAGGTTTCTTGGGGGCTTTAGTTTGTAATTTCTGATAGAGAAACTTCCCTGGGTCAAGGGCAGTTGTCTCACAGGAATTTTGTAAATCCTCCCCCGTGAGCTCTTTCATTTAAAGCTTTTGTATAAACTCTCTCATACTACTCAGAGAAGGTAAAATTTCACAATTAGCTTTCACAAAGGGGTTATCTAGAGGGTTTCTAGTAACTCCTTTGGAGTTTCTATTTTTCAGTTTCATATTGAGTATTACATGAAAATATATATATATGTGAATTACACAAATTACAATTATCAGTACAAAACATTCCAAGATCTCCGCGCCCAATTCCCACATGCTGTGTCCTTTTCCTGGAGAAGCAATTCCTTGAAGCGCTCTCCTCCACCCATAGACCTTGTCACAAGGCGTGGATGGACTAGGATGCAGCATGGATGGAAAAGGGTGTCGCAAGTAAGTATTAATTATTCTAATAATCTGAGTAATTCTAAGGCTCTAAGGATAGATGATTCAACTGCAATGTTTAAATATCAATTTTCACTTTAATAAGATTAAACAAAAATTTACAATACCCTCAGAAAAAGAAAATTGAACCCATTCTTTGGAAGTATGAATAGAAATTTATTTTAACTTTAAATGTGTCATTACAATGTTATTAAATTCTTCTGAATCATTGACAGTTATAAATATACTTTCTTTATCCAGACTCTTTTAACTTTGTATATTTTTAAAATTTCTATTTTCTCTCTAACATTTTAAATTGAAGGTGGCTCTGTGAAGCATGCTGGGTACATTCCAGGGCAAAGCATTAATTATAATGCAATTACACAGATAAAAATCTCAAGTATCAAATTTAGAATATATATTTATTTTTCTTCTTTATTGGATCAACTCAATTTACTTTGATTCCTCCAGTCCCAACTTCAATTAGACTCACTACATCATTATAAGACTCTAATCTCTTCCCATGACTAGGCCTATGTGAAATGCATAAGAGACAAGATTCATCTGTCCAAGATCCAGGTGCTAGGGTACATGAACAGAAAAGGAAAATTAAGCTCTGCCTCTTTGTTTTTCTTGTTCCTCATTTTCAACTTCCCTACTTGTTTTCTTTTAGCTTCCTAACTTCATGAGCAGAATTTTTAAAAATTTTAGATGCAGAAAATAAATTAGAGCTGTTGATTTGTAGTATGGCAGCAAAGTATTACTGACTCATTATATTATATAAATAGTGCTATTGATTTTGAATTGTGGTAACAAAATCTGTGCCTATGTATGTCCAGATTTAAAGACTATTATTATTATATTTTTAATTATACAACTTTTCAACTTTTTTAAAAGTAAAAAGTATTTTAAACAGATTTGGGGATTCTGCTTTTTCAATAATTACCCATCTAAAAATACATATGTTAGGTATTAGTGACATTCTTAAAGATTATTAAACTGTTCTCTCCAGACAGGTTAGCAGCATTCTTGCTGCATACACACTCAGCCATCTGTTTTACCCAAATGCTGGAGTCCAGGTGCGGCAGGGCTCAGGGGTCCCAAAGGTGGTCAGGGAGTCAGCAAGTGAGAGACAGAAGACACTGCACTCCAGTATGTGAGTGAATCTGAATCTATTTTATTTTTAGAAGCTGGAGTATATATTTGCTAACTTTTGGCAGTAACTTAAACCCCAAGCAGGAAGCGTCCCAGGCTTAGGGCCAGGCAGGGATAATCTTAAACAATATGTGTTAATTAACTTTGTTCACATTTGTTACACTTTAATCTTGTTACTTACTTAGCTTGGGAAATGTAAACCAACACACCTGGGTGCCCACAGGAGGGAGAGATGGAGTGGCAGCTGTGAAGCTATGAAGCCACCCCCTACATCTCCTCCCTTATCACTTTATAAGAGTATGGCAGGCCCTGTGAGGACAGCATCTGTCTTGGGTCAAGGACTCTTCATATGAACCCAACCAGGCCTTACCTGTCATGGGCCTGCAGGACAGCAATTGGTCCTGTACCTGTCTTAGGTGGCCAGTGGCATAACATATGTGTCCTAGTTGCCCATCTCTGGCTGCCTGTCCAGTGTCTCAGGGCAGTTGTCTCACAGGAATTTTGTAAATCCTCCCCCATGAGCTCTTTCATTTAAAGCTTTTGTATAAACTCTCTCATACTACTCAGAGAAGGTAAAATTTCACAATTAGTTTTCACAAAGGGTTATCTAGAGGGTTTCTAGTAACTCCTTTGGAGTTTCTATTTTCGATTTCATATTGAGTATTGCATGAAAATATATATATGTGAATTACACAAATTACAACTATCAGTACAAAACATTCCAAGATCCCCGCGCCCAATTCCCACATGCTGTGTCCTTTTTCTGGAGAAGCAATTCCTTGAAGCACTCTCCTCCACCCATGGACCTTGTTACAAGGCGTGGATGGACTAGGACGTGGCATGGACAGAAAAGGGCATCGCACCCAAAGGGAGTTTTAAGAATGACATCACCAGAGTCCCTCTTCTATTTTGAAAACACTGCATTGCATACACAAGTGCTTTATTAAAAACACATGTTAGGTTTAAAATCCTTGCCACTTCATTCAGTGTGAGATGGATTCTATTAGTGACAAAAGTTTCTTAGGAAGTCAGCTGGCACTTTCAAATTTATTAAATTATTGCTAAAAAGCACATCTTTGAAAGTATCCTTGGAAATAATCTCAGAGTTTTGTTGTACCAACTGTCATACTTGATTTCCTCTGATGGTGGAAGTTCCTATATAACAATATCTGTAACCATAGTTGAAAAGCTAAAAAAAATTTAGAATCTACTGATCAGCATTTATATTATTTTGTGTTTACAGAAAGGAAGATAACATTTAATCTCATAGCAAAATAATTGACTTATTTACACAGAGAGTTAAACAGTTTTGAAAAATGTTCTGACATATTATAGGGAGATTTAAAAGGCACAATAAGTACAAAATATTCTTTTTGGGTCGATTTCATTTATCCTAAAGGGTTAGAATTTCAGAAATTTCATTTTTAAAAGAAAGAGTTGTGCACAATAAATTGTCCTGTGGAAGGAATGACAATCATATCTCAAACAATAAAAAAAATTAAAAATCAAGCTCAATGGGAAACACTTGTCTGTTACACAGAAAGCTCTGTTATGAAATAATAAATAAAAGATTAAGGATATTTTGTAGTAATGGGTCAGGTTAGAATGTAAAAAATATGGTATTAGATTTTATCTATATAGTAAATTTCAAGCTTTGCTTTAAAATATTACTTGAGAGATTCCTTCGCTGAGTTTTTATACACAAACATCTGTTAATCTCCATGGTAGTAGACACCAGGACCTCTCCTTCCAATTCCTTTCCAAAATTTGTGGATACACAAGTCCTTATATAAAGTAGTGTCATATCTGCATGTAACCTATGCATATGGTCCTGAATATTTTGAATTAGCTCTAAATTACTGGTATAGTACAATGTAAATGCTATATAAATAATTGTTACATTGTCCAGGGAATAATGACAAGAAAATCTCTGTTTATTTTCAATATACATGCTTAAAATATTCTGACTTGCAATTTGTTGAATCCCCAGATACAGAATGCATCTATATGGAGGGTTGACTCTCATTTTCTAAACACTATTTTTCCTGACAGACAAAAGCTTTAAGTCAGCACAATTTATTTAATTACTTTGAGAATTATGGAACTATTTCCTCAGCATGGAAATAGGCGTGGTAAATACCAAACAAAATCAGATTTCTGTAACTAGAAATAAAGATAGAAAAAATTTTGGATGGGCAATGATTCACATCAAATTTCAAGAACTTATTCAAAACCAACTTTAATAAAGTCAAATTACTTAATGTACTTGAACTAGATTATTGTTTTGCTATATTAGTTTATTAATTGCTGTATATCTTACAAAAGCTCAAACTCCATAATTAAGAAATAAAGATACTCTAATGTAGTGACAACATAAAAATAATTTAATATGCATGAAAACTGATAAATTAACATTTAAAAATCGTTACAAGCTATGAATTAACTAAAAATAATGTTACCTCCCAAAAGCATGCTATATGTTTTGCTGTTTAATGTAACTAGCTATATTGAGTGATTTATATTTATCAAATATTATTTATTCAGTGTTATACTAAAATATATTTTCATTTTTTCTACAAAGTGGTGAATATTCATAAAGTTAAAGTTCAACAATTTTAAAATTGGGATTATTTTAGGAAATTGGAGTTCTTGGGCTCTTGTTCAAAGTCATAGTCTATGGAGCAAATGTGTAGCCAAACTTCTTAAGTTTCTAATACTGAACTAAGCACATTATAAATTCTCTTTATAGCATTTTTGCTTCTTAAACAAAATCATGCATTAATTACAATTGAGTATATTACTTGTGTCCATAGTAATAGTATGACAAGAGCAAGTAATGAATTAAATGTTTTATGACAGGTTTTCAAAACCTTTAGCATAATAGATGTATTCTTTGTTATGGAAAATAATCAGGAAAGTATAAAAAGGAAGTTAAAAAAATAAAATAAAACCCTTCCTAAACAAAGTTTCCCCAAAAAGAACATGTCAGGTTTTGTATTCTTATTATATTTGTTAACTAAAGAAAACCCCTACATAGTTAGATGGGCCATAAATATACATTTAGCAAGTCATTCAATTTTCTCATAATTCAACACAATGTGAAAGTTAAGGACAAGGATTTCAACTCAGATGGCACTGGATTCCACTTCTGTCAATGCATGTTTCCCATACCGCTAAACTTTCATCTATCAATAAGGTTAGTAACAGTTCCTACATTGAGTGGTTGTGAGACCAATGTATTTTGTTACTTTTCTATTGCTACCCTGACAAACTACCACACACTTCGGGGAATAAAGCAACACATATGTCTTTCAAGCGTAGAACTCAGAACTCCCTGCTCAAGGTGTAGTCAAGGTGCTAACAAGACAGGTTCCTTCTGCAGGGTCCATTTCTTCATTTTTCTCACCTGTAAGTCAGATTTAACTTAAATTGTCAATGATTGTATTCGGGGCTCACACAGACAATCCAGGATCATTTTTTCCTCTCAATATATTTTAATTGTATCCTCAATGTCTCTTCTTCCATATAGAGCAGCATCATGGGTTCTTGGGATTAAGATTTACGTAGCTGTAGGGCCATTTTTAACCCTTTCACAAATAGGATGATATATACATACATATATATATATATATATATATATATATATATATATATATATGGCTTATACTGTTTGACTCTAGGTACATGCTCGATAAGTAATAAATAAATTTATAGTGATATACATTGACACTGCTTATTTCCTTTAAAACTACACCATTGCGCATCTTGTTTAAAGAACATAGGTTGCAAAAACAATAAAAGTAAAGAATCACTTTCTCTGAGCTTCCCCTAGTGAAATCACTATGATTCTAAGCAAACACTGAATCTGTTCTTTTATCTTCCATAATCTTATAAAAGCACTTTTGTGTTCTGCTTTACATTTCAGTCTTCTTTTTCACCTCTTGCTTGGTTTTTGTTACAGGACCTGCAGTGAAGTTCACTTTACATCTTCTTCATTACTCAAACATTGTGACTCTAATGTTGATGTGTCCACTTCTATCTTTGATGACTGGGTTTGTTCTGTGAATCCTCAACCATGTTTCATAGAATTTTCAGTTCCTTTTTCTCTTCCTCACTGTGAAAATTTGTCTCATTTTGTGAGCCCTTCTTTATCCTTATTAATGATAATAATAGGTCTCTTACAATCTTCTCTCATTATGCACTTTAAAAAATTCTGCCTAAATTGGCTGAATGGGAGAACATTGCCATCAGTTTCCTCACTGACAGAAGATGTTCAAGATGATAACCTTTCCCTTTGCAAAATACAGGTTGTTTTCTATTGTACACTTTATAGTTTTCTTTTAATTCAGTGTTGGGGAATTGAATTGAACATAAGGCCTCATTCATGCTGGACAAACATTACCACTGGACTACATCTCCAGCCCAGAGGTTCTGTCAAACAAGAACATGAATAATGACTAAACATTGTTACTTAGCAGGCATCCTAGTAAACATTATTACCCAGTATGTATCAATAGTCTGAGGGAGAGTACAGTTTTCAAAAAGGAGAGTGAGGTTGTTTGCAGTTCTTAGTGAATTTCAGAAAGATTGAAATCTTGTGGATCTCAGAAGAGAATGGGAAAAGAGTATTCTGGAAAAATTATCCAGATTCGGAGGTGCTGAGAGTCACTTTAGGAAGTTTAGATATTACATAAAGAGCAAAGAAGAACTTTTGAAACAAAATGCTGTTCTTTAGAAACATCAGTCTTACTTGCTTTGGAAAAAATAATATGACAAAGTTAGAGAATGGTTGGAGCATCTTGGAGCCTATCTTGCTAATACAGTGGAGACAGTGGTTTTATCTTGAGAATGGGAATATGGATAGAGTAGTTTAAGGACTATATTTGATGTTTATTTGAATGTAGATGTTGTGGTAAAGAGAGGAAAACAGGAAGTTTCTACTGAAAACTACTGCATTCCATGCATAGACTCTGAGGTTCAATGTCAGACTTTAAGGTCATTTCATAGTTTTCCTTAGTGAACCCTTAATTTTTGCATTAAAAGTAATAATAGCCAAAGTTCATAGTGTTCTTATAAATTTGGCTCTCTCATCTGGCCTCTGTTTTATATTTTTCTAATATTCATTTTTATTGTTTAGCTATTATGTGGATTTATGTCTCAAATTCCATCATAGAATTAGATGATACTGAATTCCATAGGCCTCACATTTTGGTTTTTTTTTTGCTTTAGGTACTGGAAATGGAACTTAGGACCTTGCACTTGCCAGGCATACACTGTGCCTCTGAGCTGTCTCCATAGCCACAATATTTTTTTAAAAAAGAAGCTGCTACAAACTAGACAAAAGTCTTAATATTTAGGAGAACACAGTGTTTTGGAAAAACACATGGGAATGTTGTGGATGAGATGTTCTTGCTCATTTCTTCTTCTACTTAAGCATCAGAGCCAGTGGTCTTATTGGAGATGATAATTTTTCTACTTCTCATCTTAATTTATTTTCAGAGTTGTTTCTGTTTAATACCAGAATGTTGTTAAGTGTTGAATGATGAGTAAATCAAAACAAGAAGAAGGAAGAGTAACAGCTTTTGTAACTAGGAACTAAAATAAAATCTTTAACCAATGCATTAGTTCTCTTCTGAGGAATGACCCTGGACTGCTACATCATCTCAAACATGACCACCATGCATGCAGCATGGTTGCTAGGAAAGCATCCCCTGCTTTGGAATTGGTGAGGCTGTGGTTCTGAGCTCTGTGGATGCCTAGACTTTGTACACAATGTGGAGAAGCACAGTACTTGGGTTTCCAAAGTGTGACAGAATTCTTTAATTTTGTATTAAAGGACATGATCAGTTTATCTAGTTGTTTGCACTTTTCAAACAGAAAAAAAACTCCAGAAATATGTGAAGTAATTTTTTATCATGCCAATGTGCTGTTCTTTATATTTTATACAAGGAACATGAAAAGATATGAAATTTCTATCTCAAAATAACATAAAAATGGATGAAATAAACAGAAATAGAAAATGAATAAACAATAATTTTAATTGTACTATACAGTGGATTTTTTAAAGTATAGAACAAATAAAAGAAATCATAAAAGATGGACAAAAGGTATCCTTTGGGAAAACTTTCATGAACAAAAAAATTGTTAATTCTACAAGAGAAACTGAGATGGAGTGATATGACTAATAAGTAAGATAAACATTTTATAAATTTAGCATCTTAATTTTTTAAAGACAAATTTACAATGACATGATAATACTTTGGGGATAAAGTTTGAAAATAGACAATTCACAGGTGGGTACCAGTAGTCTATAGGTTTACTGCAATGCATATGTGTTTTTGCTTTAATTTTCCATCACTTTTCTGGAATAGTCTCCATCTTCTGTCAGGAGGCCCCAAAGTTCATTTGTGGACTTCATTCCAGAAGCCTAAAATCAATCAGTTCAGGGATGGGCATGTGTCCTAGGAGGATGAATTCAGCTCCTAAATTCTTCCTGGGATGAATTAGTAAGAAGACTGTGAGCATTAATCCCGATGTGCCAACTTGATTGGATAACAAATGCCTGGCTAATTAGTAAAGCCCACTTTGAGTTATGCCTGGGCAGGTCCTGAAGGCCTGATGCTGGATACTGCTATGGCGCCTGGTCTCTTCCTGCCTCTTCCCCCACTCTGCTTCCTGACCACCGTGAATCACACCCTTCTCCCGTGAGATCAGCTGACTCTGGACTAAATTCCTGGAAGCATGAGCCAAAGCAAACTTGTCCTCCTTCACACTGTGTGTCAGGTGTTGCATCACAGTGACAGGAGGGCTGACCAATAGGGAGGTTGACCCCGGCACAGCCTTAGCATAAATGAAACTGCAGCTGCCACAGACATCCTGGCACTCTGTGGAACATGAGAGGAAATCAAAGAAAGAACTGAGTAAGAGAGCAGATAAGAGACTACGGGTTAATAACATTTTTGGATCTAGGACTCCAACTGTGTCTGGAAAGTGGCTACAAACGTTTTGAGAATAATGTGTTAAAAATTTTATTCCAGGTAATATAAATAGTATAGAATATTGAAGTTAACACACTAGAGAACTCACAGTCATCTAATATATATCTGGGTGATGCAATTATTAGGAATTTAATTTTAATTTTTATATACTATTCTATTTTCTAAATTTTCTAAAATAGTATTACTTTTCTAGTTCCTACCTTGTAGAAGAAGAAATTGTAAATCAGAATGAGGTATATTATTAAGGTGTCTATTGATTTTTTGGTCATATGGACAATGTAATTTAATTAATTTAAATTCATTTGAGCTTAAAATAGTAAGTCTTATTGATATGAGATGTTCCCCAGAATTTAACAATGTATCAAGTTTCAGAAAATAGCCCTCCAAGATTCAACAGCAAGCATAAATGTGAGTAGTTACCAAAGCCACTCTTAATTTTGTTAACTTGTTAGAAGAATTAATAAAATCCACTAAAAATAATATATTCATGGCTCTGGATTGCTACAAAAAGAGATCTCGATTAGTATCTGGAAGGGTTCTAACTATGAATCTTCTGTTCTGTCTCTAGGATGAATAGTTCTCCTTTTTCACTGATTCACAACAATACATTTATATAAAGAATTAACAACCTAAAAAGTTCACCATAGCTTCAGATTTTTAAGTGAGTTTTCATTATATAACAAGACTGACTGATTTGTTTCCCCATATGATTTAACTCAGTTGCTAAATATATTAGTCAGCTCAGGAATCCACAGAAAAATACATCAATTTGGGGTTTAAGCAATGAGAATTATTTCCCACAACTGTGGAATCTAATAAAATGAAGATCAACTTGCTGACAATTATGATTCCTTTGAGATCTGTTCTTCTGTTTATAAGCTGCCAACACATCCTCCCATGCTTTTACTTTGCCTATGCTTTGTGCCTTGTCACATAAGGGCTTTAATTCCTCAAATCCAAGGTCCCAGCCTCATGAACACATCTAAACATAAATTATCTCCCCAAAACTTCATTGCCAAAGACTCATACTTTGGAAGTTAGAAATTCAATACATGCAGTTTTTCAGCACATCATACGAGATAAATTGATACCTGTGACTCAAAGCCCCACCCTAAAGCATTTGATTATTCTTCCTGTCACACCCAGTTTAAGTGGGACAATCTCTCAACCTACACCACAACATTCCTACCAGCCATGGCTTAAATTCCATCTAGAAGTTAAGAGCAAAGACTACGTCTCTTTCAGGCAGAAGGTATTTCTTCATCATAGAGCTATTTTTCTTCTGTATACTTTTTAAAAATTTTTTTTAATTTTATTTAAAGAGGGGGAAGCAAAACAGAAAGAAGGGTAGAAACAATACAGAATTTCAAAAAAAATAAACAATACAAAATCACTATTTGATACATTACATATTGTCTTCTTGGATATAGTTGTTCAAGTTACAAAATTAAAGCATACAAAGTGGACATTCAAACAGTGAGGCTGCAAACAGTTCTATTCACCAATCCAACAAAAACTTAGTAACTTGATTGTGAATCCTACACACTTAAGGTTACATACAGTTATCTCTTTTAGAGCACTTTCTTTTCCTCCTCTTGACTTTTTTTTTAAATTGTTTTATTTAAAGAAAAAATTTTGAAACAAAAAGAGGGTAGAAACAATACAAAATCTCAAAAACAAAACAAAACAAAAAAATAGTAACCAATAAAAAATCACAAGTTGATAATTACATAATTTCCTGTTAGATGCAGTTGTTCAAGTTACAAAGGTAAAGTCCACAAAGTGGACATCCAAACAGTGAGAATGCAGTCAGTTTTGCTCATCCATCCAACTAAAACTTTAGCAACATGGTTATTAATTCCACACACTCAAACATACATGCAGTTATAGCCTTTAGAATAATATCTTTTCCTTTTTTTTCTTTACAATAACTATAATCCATTCTCATAAACTATTTAGAAGTTCTACACATGTATAAGTCTCTACACATATACCTAGCCTTTCTGATTAGAGGGAGAAACAAATCGAAATGAGTCAGCAATACAAATTCCTAGAGAAACACGAAATGAAAAGGACATACAAAAACACAACACTAGGTGACGTACAGTATTCACTATGATGTCTCTTGTTATTTTCAATAAAACTGTCTATATCATCAAATATAAACTTAGCATTGCTTTACACTATTAATAAAATCTAAACATTGGAGACACTATAAGACTTCAAAGGAGGTTAACAATCAAACCAGAATGGGTATCCTATTGAATCCTGTCATCTTCAGAGTAGTTGCCCCTACTCTCAGACTCAACACTCTCAAGCATACCACATTCAAATAAAATCAGTCAAGATACAACAGTGATATAACCAATCTTCTCTGTCTTATCTCTGCCATGCTAGTTTTTTATCATTGTTTGTTTACTTTTCTCCTTCATTCCACTGTCTGCCCCTTTCTTTGAGGCCTTTCTGCCATTATTCCTGGAACCCTGGTGATTTTCTTCTCTCTCTCTAGAATGTCCTTCAGTATTGTTTGCAGGGTTGGATTGGTGGTTACAAACTCCCCCAGTTCCTCTTTGTCATGGAAATATCTTGTCTCTCCATTAATTTTGAGAGACAGTTTTGCAGGGTACATCATTCTGGGTTGGAGGTCATTTTCTTTCAGGGCTTGGAAGATTTCACTCCAAGCTCTTCTTGATTTGATGGTTTGCATTGAGAAGTCCACTGTGATTTTGATGAGTTTTCCTTTATAGGTAATCTGTTTCTTTTCTCTGACTGCTTTTAATATTTTGTTCTTGTGATGGATTTCTGGGATCCTGATTATTATATATCTGGGTGTAGATCTCTTTGGGTTGTAGCTGGCTGGAGTTCTACATGCCTCATTTTTCTGAACTTCACTTCCATTACCTATGTTTGGGAAGTTTTCCTTAATTATTTCTGTGAATAGACTTTTTATTTCATTTGTATTTATGGCTGCATCTTCATTCACATATTTTATTCTTAGGTTATAAATCCTCTTGTCATTTTCTAGCCTTTGTATCATTGTTTCCTGGTTCCTTGTTATTTTTAAGAAATCCTGACTTTCACGATCATACTTTGCAAATCTATCTTCAAGTTTTGAAAGTTTGTCTTTAGTTTCTGTTAAAAGGTTTTGCCAGCTTTCAATGGAATTTTTAATTTCCTGATATTCTCTTTGGATCTGTTTCATATATTCAAGGTTTTGTTTATATTCTTCATCAAAGCCTTCTCTCCTTTCTCTGGGTTCCTCTATTCTTTCATTGATGTCTATTTGAGGATTACCCAGGACTTATTTTATTAATCTTCTTATATCTTGCTTCACCTGAGTTAGAATTTCAGATTTAAATTTGACAATGAGGTCACGGATGTATTTCTTTATTTCTGATGAGGCTGCCTCTGACTTAGGTTTGCTGCTCTCAACCTCCTCTGCATTTGCCTCTGTTGGACTCACTTTCCCTGGTTCCGCAGTTAAGGAACTTTTGCTCTTTCTCTGTCTTGTCATGTTTCTGGCCCCCTTCAGATGTGTGGGTTGTGGAGGTCTCTAGGCTTTTCATTTTGCTTACAGTTTTTCTGCAGTGCACTTGCTAGGAAAGTACCGCCCCCCAGTCCACTGCAAATCTGTGAGTTGCATGCTGAGAGCTGGCTCTTCCCACTATGCCAGTCAACCAGTTTATGCTTCAAAAAGTTTTTATGTTCCCTGGGGATGCCACTGGCCCAGAAAAGCCTCATCCCTGGCTATTGGATTTCAACCAGGGCATGGCCCTGCCTGAGCAGATCCCACCAATCTGCTTTGCACTAGGAGTCATCAGCAGACACTGCCTTGGGTTTTGATTCAAGCTGGTCCTGCCCAACTCTAAAATGTCACCCAGCCAGTCCTCCTGGTTTGGGGATTCCAGTTCCCTTCACTCAACAAAGTTCATGCAGCTCGACTGGCTGTCTCCACTCCCTGTCTCAGGGCCTCCCCCAGTGGAGGGTCTGGAGCTCACCAGCCCCTGCTCTGGGCAGGGCCGTGATCTCAGCTGGATCATGAGTCACCTGACTTTAAGATGTGCCAGTATAGCCATTGGGGCTTGCCCAGCTCCAGCCCTCTGTCCGTGCTTTTTTTTTCTTTTTCTTTTCCCTCAGTTTCTTCCTGAGTTGTGAGAATTCCTCTCCTTTTGTCTGGCTTTCTCCATGTTGCCAGATTCCAGCATCTGAGTTGTTTTTATTTTTTTCTTTCTTCAGAGAGGCTCTCTTATTGTGCCGCCACTCAGTCGGCCATCTTCTGCTGTCTCTTGTGTATATGTTTTGAGTGTAACAGAGGAATGCCTTCAATTTTTATTTTTTCCCTGTCTTCTAACAGAGATTATTTTATATCTCTGGCAGATCCTGTAACTATTTATAATCACTGACAACTATAAATGATGCTCTTTAAAATAAATCTACTCATAGTATTTTAAGCCCAGGCCAATTTAATTCAAACCACTGATCTAAATTACATTTTAAAACTTATCTTTTTTTCCTTTGATCATACTGAAGTGGTGGTCTGTTACCTGTAGTGAGGGTGAGAGCTAGACTTTTTCTCTCACCTTGTACTTTTATCCCTGCTGATGGTCTCACAGAGGGACAATGATACAACAGATACATGGAGCAAATAATTTACTAGCAATTTAGATGTTAATACACTCTACACAAGTAACACTGACAAGAAAATGTGGTATTTATATACACTGGAGTACTATTATGCAATAAAAAGGATAAACTGAAGTCCTTTGCAGGAAAATGGATGTGACTTGACCACATAATAAATAAAACATTCAAGCTTAAATGCTGCATCATTTATTTTGTATTAGAATGCCAAAATGTAAGTAAAGATAAAAATAAAGGATAGATAATGGAAAGCAGAGAGATACATCTTTCTCAAATCAGAAGTGGTTCAAGGGATGGAGAGAAGGAAGGGGAGGAGAAAGAAGAGGATAAAAAAATTAAGAAGCACATAATAAATATGTACTTCAATGTGTACTAGATTGTTTTTAAAACTATATGTTGAGATAAGGGGTTATAGCTCTTGTCATCTCAAAGAAACACTGATTTGACAAATATTCAAGGTAAATGTACTAATACATGAGTTGTGGAGTTCCAATGAGTACAAGGACTTACAGAAACTGAATGGAGCACAGAAATGAAAATGTATACATTTTCAATGTAAGAACAACTTCAATTATTTACATTACTCTAGCTTCCCAAACCTGCACAATAAAGCAGTAACAACAATGTTCTTGCAATTAGTATTCTCCTGAGAGCTAAAAGAGGAAACTGAGTATCAGAATTTGCCACAAATTGTAGCACTGCCCTGACTGAATAGGAGCATTCAAAACCTCTGACCAGGCTGACTGTTAAAGAGCTGTCCTGTTAAAGGCAATCTATAAAGACTGGAATAGCTGACTGTTTTTCTTCAAATGAGCAGACATGTGCACAAAGCCATAAGAAGCTGAAAAACTCTAAGAAATGTGATACCAACCAAACAGCAAAATAAACTTCCAATAATCAACTCAAAGGTGGGGATTATCTACAATCTATCTGAGAATGAACTTGAAATCATCTTAAAGAACCTCAGTGAATGACAAGAGATTAAAGATGAATAAATGAAATCACAATGATACACGAACAAGAGTTGAAGTTCAACAGAGACAGAAATTATAAACAGAAACCATACAGAAATTCTGGAACTGAATAATACAGTAACTGAAAAATTCAATAAAAATCTTTAAAACAGATCAATCAAGAGTCAGTGAACTATAGAGGAGAACAACACAAATTCTATATCACATACACAAATGTAACACAAGCAAAAAGCATTTAGACACTTGAAATTGTTTAGCTAGAGGAACAAAAACTTCAACAAGAAATGATTGGAAAGGAGGGAAAAAATCTACAGAACTTATGGGATACCATCAAGTGAATCAAATATGCATTATGGATGTTCAAAAGGAAAAGAGGAAGGGATATAAACATTATGTGAAGAAACAATAGCTGAAAAGTTTCCAAATCTGGAGAGGATAATGGATACCAAGGTTTGTAGACCACCTGCTCCCCCAAACAAAAATCCCCAAAAGACTGAAGGTATTGAATCTATACTTACACACGAGACAGTTACATCGTTAAATGTCAGAGACAGACAGAATTTGAAAGCAACAGGAGAAATGTAATGAGGAAACTCCACTTTAAATTATAAGACTCTCAGTGGAATTCTCAACAAGTTACTTTTTCAGGGTAGAAGAGAATAGGATGATATATTCAAAGTGCAGAAAGATGCAAATGCTCATCAAGAGTTCTATGTATGTCAGAATTTTCCTCTTAAAATAAAGGTGGGATAAAGATCCTGAGATAAAACAAAATCAAGAAAATTTCTTACCACAAAGCCTGTCCTAAAAGAAGTGCCAAATAAAGCACTTCAAGTTGAAGGCAGGGATACTAAGTAACAACATATATACATATGGAAGTAGACTGTCATTGGTAAAGGTAGGTACAGAAATTGTTGCAAAAAAGTGTACTATAATCATAGCACATAAATTATATTTGACTCCAATTATTTAAAAAATCTATCAAGTGTAAATGTAACAGGATGCAAATATAAATGACTGTTAAACATAAAAAAGTTCTAACTTCAACATAAAAAATGTCAAGAAAACTGCAGTCTTGTGTAAATTAAATTGTTATCAATTTAAAATAGAATAATAGCACTATAAGCATTTTTATGTAAGCTTCATGTTAACCTTAAAGAATGAGGAAAAATAAGGAGTGCAAGATAGAAAGAAGATAAAGAGAACAAAATCAAAATGAAGCACTTAATTAAAAAATTAACACACATAGCAGGAATGAGAAGAAAAATAGAGATAAAATAATTAATAAAAAGTAATAGTAGGTCATTACTTATGATTAACCTCACTAACCAAACATATAGAGGGAATACAGATTAACAGAAATTAAATTATGCAACATTCATATTAGATTTACATCACAAAATTATTCAACATAAAGAGACAGAAAATTGTATTCTGCACACATTCACATTAAAGGAGAGTAGTGATGGTAAATGTTATAACAGACCAAATAGGCTTTAAGTTAAAAAGCATTACAGAAGACATGGTCATCTCATAATAATAAAATGGCCTGTTCAATAGAAAGACATAACAGTAGTAAACATATATGCATTCAGCAACAGAACACTTAAATATATGAACAATGTTTAATGGATCTGAAGGGGAAAAAGGAGACAATAATTCAATAGCTGCAGGAAACTTTAGTGCTTCACTTATAATTATTGACAAATCACCAGACAGAAAATCAATAAGTAAACTGCAGATTTGAACAACATTATAGACCAAATAATTCTGAATGGCATACAGAATTCTGAATGACATACAGAAGCAACAGAATGCTTATCCTTTTGAATGCACATGGAACATACTGTCTAGGAGATCACTAGCTAATTCACAAAACAAGTCTTGACAAAATCAAATGAGTGAAATCACTCCAAGTATTACTTCTGGCCACAGTATAACAAAATTAGATGCTGGTAATGATACACAAATGGAAAAAGTAACAAATATGTAACTATTAGAAGGCAGAATCTTGAGTAAGTGTAATTTGTTTCTAATATGCAAGGATGGTTCAAAATCAATGAATATGATACACCACAGTAGTTAACGTAATAAAAAATTCTTTCAATAGAATCAAAAAATGCTTTGATAATATGTAATACTCTTTTGTGACTAAAATTTTCAGGTCTTCTAGTGTTCCATTTAAATAATTAGGATCTTTTCCCCATTTATATAAAAAATGCCATTCATGTTTCATTAAAAACTATGTTGAATTTGTGCTATCCTGAAGGTTACCCAAATTTAAATGGGCAAAGGAAATGAATGGAAATTTCACTAAAGAAAATGGATAAAACCAGATATATGAAAGATTCTCAACATTATTTAACATCAGAAAAATGTAAATTAAAGCCACAATAATATGTTGCTTCATAATTATTAGAATAGTTAAAGTCTACTCTAGAAAACAGTGTAGAGTTCCTTCAAAAAGTAAAAAGTAAAACTGCTTTATGAGCTACTATCCCACTTTTAGGTTTATAAACAATGGAGTTGAAACTGAAATACTGAAGAGATATCTATGTTTTGAAGGTCATGTAACATTATTTATAATAGTAACAGCCATTAATAGTAAATTTCAGGTTTCAGAAGCAACCTGAAATTCCTATATAGATATATGGAAAAGGAAATGTTCATACATACAAGGAATAGTAGTCATCTTTAAAAAGAAAGATATTCCACTATCTACGACAACATACATGAACCTATGCTAACTGAAATAAGCTAGACAGAAAGATACACATTGCATTATCTCACTTGTGTGTTGGATCTAAAATAATCAAACTTGTAGAAACAAGAGTAGAAGGGCTTTTAGGGAATTGGGGGGGGAGAAAATAGGAAGATATTAGTCAAAAGTTATAATGGGATAAATAAATCTTAGGGGTCTACAGTACATTAGAAACACTTTATTGTATTTAAAATGTCTTTAGGGTTCTTATCACAAAATATCATAAGAAGGGCAGAGAAAATTTTGGTGGTGATAGGATAATTTTTAGCATGCATCTGTTAATTTTACATGCATATATGTCTCTCCAAACTCGAACGGTATTATGGATTGTGTCTAGATGTCTCCCCCTCACCAAAGCCTTATACTGACATAGGGCTTTTTCACAAGTGGCTGAATCTAGAATGTGTGATGCTGGAACAAAGGGTGTATGATTAGCTCACGGATTGGTTAGACACAGCCCTAATCTTAGCAGCCTCAGTAGAGTATAAAACACGAAGCAAGGAGTTATTAAACTTGACTGTTGCTTTTGCTGTTTCCTGCCATCATGAATTGTTGTCCCTCTACCATGTGCCACCCCATCTTGGAGCCAGCCAATTATGGACTGAAACCTCTACAACTGTGAGCTAAACCTTTTCCCCTTTAACTTTGGGTGTTGAGTATTTTATCTCAGCAACAAGAGAAAAGTAACTAAGACAAATGATATATACTAAAAATATAAAGTTTAATTTATATCAACCATACCTTAATAAAGCAATTTTAACAATACATTAATAAAGCAATTTTAAAAATTTACTTTGTACTACCAGCTATACATATTTTCTTGGGAGTATATTTTTAGGTTATCATAAACCATTTTCTTCTGCACAGCAGATAATAGATTTTCTTCTTATTTTTTCTCTTTCTTCCTTCCTTCCTTCCTTCCTTCCTTCCTTCTTTCTTTCTTTTTCTTTCTTTTTTTCTTTCTTTCTTTCTTCTTTCTTTCCTTCTTTTTCTTTCTTTCTTTCCTTCTTTTTCTTTCTTTCCCTCTTTTTCTCTTTCTTTCTTTCTTTCTTTTTTTCTTCTTTCTTTTTTTGGCTGGTCTCTTTCCATTTTTCCTTTAGCTCTGTGCCCCAGAACTTCTTTTATAAATTCAAAGCTCCAGATCAAGCCTATTTACACACAACAGCATACTCATGGCCTATGGGAGCTCATTCCTTCTGCTTCAAATGTGTGCTGAGAGGTACTTACTGCTATCCTCTACCTTTATTTCATCCTTAAATGTTACCAAAGCTTTAAACTTTCCCTCTGAATTTCTTAAGGAGAGCATTACCCAGCATTTCTCTTCACGTACATTCCCAAATCAGTAGCATTAGTATCAGAGTTCCTAGGAATTTTCCATTCCTTATGACTTTTCTTGGCACCCAGAATTGAACTTAGGACACTGTGCTTTCCAGGTAGATGCTGTACCACTGAGCTATATCCCCTGTCCCAATTTTCCATTCCTTATGTCTTATTTTTCCCATTTCTGATACCTCCAGTGAAAAGAGGAAAGATCTATTTCAGTTCACAGTTGGTAGAGGTTTCAGTCTATAGTCAGCTTGCTCCCAGGCAAGGCAGCATAGCAGAGAGGTATGGCAAAACAGAGGGGTATGCTTTGCATCAAACTATACCTAAATTCATTGAACTTAAACAACCTTCATTTATTCAGGGTGCACTTGTGTGTAGAAGAGGCTTGGCTCATGTTGGCTGACTCAACTAGTGACATGATATAGTCAATCACAACTAGAGTCCCGCTTGTATGTGAAATTCTAGAGCTGTGGTGGGGTAACGGGCCCTTCTTCAGTATTTCTCATTCTCCTTGTGTCAGAGAGGTTAAACAAGACATTACTTTCTCTCAGGGCACAGAATAGTAAGTAAAATCATGTGCATCCCCTTGACATGCTGGCTTACAACTGGAACTTGTTCATTCATCCCATATGACCTCATGCAAATAACAGAGCCCCAAATCAAGGCTTAGAAGAGTAGATCTGGGATGGTAGAGGTGATAATGCACAGATGACAGAATTATGACACTGGTTTAAATGAAAAAATTTTTATTCAATAAAATTTTAACAAACTTTTCTTTTAACTGTGACATTCTTTTATAATTCATATAAAATCTAATACAATTATAGATGATTTTGGAAATGTTAGACCAGACCACTGTGAAAAATGGAGGGGTGTGCGCAGTAAGCCCTGGAAGGATGGCAATAGATGGTAGAAGTTCTGGTCTTTCTTCTCCTACAGAACAAGAATTGAACAGCCACCATTGGTGACAATAACTTTGGAAGAGCTCAACTCAGAAATCTAGTCAAGAAGCTAAAGTCATATAGGAGAAGAAAACAAAATATAAGAACTAAACAAAATGAGTAGAAAAAAACAATTTCCTTCATCTGCTTTATTACATTTCCCATGACCACAATGCTAGGTATATAGAGGGAATACTCCAGCTCAAAATTACTCTCAAAAGGAAAAACAGTTTCTCTGAGGTGGTATGAAATCAGATTCCCAAGGTTTTGAATTTACCACCCAAACACACAGCTTTAGTTTCAACTCACACAACCAGAGGGTGAGTGGCATTGAGCTGTCAGAATATAACTGAAAACAAAGAATGAAGATGTGGTCTCTCAGCACAAGCCCCACGGAAGGATCCACCAAGGTTGCTAGTGACCTGTTTTGCACAGAAGTCCAGCAGCCTTCTCCACAAGGGCCTTAGTTATGGTCCTCATGGTCACCTCATTGCCTCTACACTGTTCACTGTTGTGGTTTCTGCAGTGTCCTCTGCTTTAGGTCCCAGTGGCTTTTCTTACTGAAGAAATGAAAAACCAGTATAACCTCACTGGAGGTCCAATAACTTCTGCCAGTGAAAGTTCCAAATTTTTGTCTGAAACACAGCTCTTCTCTCTCTTTTGAGAGCTGTACCACTGCTGTTGCTGCAGATTATCCACCTGAGTCACTGTACATACTCTCACTGATGGCCCAGCTCTTGCAGGCCTTGACCCTGGTCCTGCAGCAGCACCCTGACCTGTGGCAGAGTCCTACAGCCAAACACTTGCACACCAACAGCCTCTGCCCATAATTAAAAAATCAAGTCATATTCATGAGTCAATTTCAAAATTGTACAACTAAGTATATTGTTTCAATTTAATATTGTGTTTTCACTGTAATTCAAAAATAATTATTTTGAACTTATACATTGTAAGGTAATATTGCTGGTGATGAATATATATATATATATATATATATACACATATATAATCTGTTGTTTGGCTACACAGTAGTCCTAACACTCAATTCTTTTTTTCCTCAGAAAGTTCACCAAATTATACAGTTTAGATTTCTAAATTATTAGGCATTGAAAGAGATATTCAAATACAATAAGTCATTTTACAAGGTGCTGTTTCCTTTCCTATGGGTTAGCTCAAATTTACTATTTTTTGTCTATATTTGAAAAATCAGAACATTGAATCTGTGGTATCATTTCAAGACTGAAAGCTGTGTCATCAGCCACCAATGCTGACTTTGAAAGATGGCACTTCTTTTTTGTGTATTATTTGGAATGATATTATTTGTGGGTTTCTAGGTTTCTGTTGCTGACTGCATATTTTTCACAGGTTTCAAGGTTTAAAAAAAGATGAAGATGAAGCTGTAAGAATGAAGTTTGGTCTAATGACTAAATGATAGTTGTGCTGTTGTCTGTATGCTTTAGTCTCTTCCTGTCCCCTTTGTCTTTATAAGAATGGGTCTTTGGTGATTACATTTATTTATTTCTTTGCCAAATGTGGAGGGCTTTGCAAGATCATCTGAAATATACATGTGTATATATATGTGTGTGTATGTGTGTATCCAAAATTACTTGTCCATTTATCATAAATTAATTTCTTTGGTCTAGAGATTTCTTTGCTCAGACCCAGAGGAAAAATTTGGGGGGATCATTGGTGTTACAGACATACAGTCATTTCCACCAACAATAGAAATATTGGATGTTCAAAAGCAGCACTACAGAACTACAAATTAAATTGTAGCTACTCTCATGACAAACATAAAGAGCTAAATTAGCTGATCCAAAAGAAAATCAGAACACCGTGCTTAAGGATATAACTTTTATGTGGCATGGAAGTTGAGAGGTAGACAACAATTTTATGTGGAAGCTAATAGAAAAATAGTGAGGGCCAAGAAAATAGAATCACTATTAAAACATGTGATTTATAGGCCTGCCAGGGGCAAGTCTGGAAGTCCCAATTTCAGTGAAATTGTTAGAAAAATCTATCCAGATATGTGCAATGCAGAAGGCAAGGAAAAAAATGGAGTAAAATGGACAGAATTCTTTACCTTCAGATGTTCAACACGTGACTAAAAGGCTCTTTGAAAGTGCAGTTGGTGGTGTTTTAAGGCCAGGATGTATGAAGAAGCTGTGTCTTTTTCATCATAAATCCTCATTAAAACTAAAATTCAATGTTGGATCAGTACATGTGCATGTTGATTTTAACTCTTCTTTACAGTTTTGGGGGAGAAACACAATTAAACTTTCAGGTCTGAGGTGTAGGATTTTTTATTTATAAAATCATTTTTCTTTTCCTTATGTCCATTCTATATTCTTCAGATTTGAGAAGGAAGATAAAGGGGCCAAATAAAGGAAAATACTCTGGATATGGATTTTTAAAAAGTTTGGAAAAGCATAATTGAAAATGGATAACATAGGTGGTGGCAAATTGTGGCTCAAATGTGGCAAAAATCACAAGATCTTTGATAAGTGCAAATATCTACTCTGCTATTTCACTCTAGAGCATCCTACACAAACTTACTTAAGATCCTGAGTGTGGCTTGAGTCACTGCAATAGTTTGGTTCTTAAGTGACTTCGAAAGGCTTTAAAAGCTTATTTCCCAGGGAGTCCTACTGGAAGGTGATGGAAATCTTAGGAGTTGGGGGCTAGTGGGAGGTGGTTAGGGTGGTTAGGGTTAGGGGTGGCCATCCATCTTTTACTCCCTTTTTTCTCTTGCTTATCCCCCCACGATGTTAGAAGTTTGTTCCCCCAAATCTTTCTACCATGGAACCAAATAATCAGGTACTGGTGCCTTTACAACTCTGAACTAAAGTAAACCTTTTTTCTTCATAAATTGACAATTTTTGGGATTTGATATAGCAATGGAAAGCTAACATAGTCATCTTTGTCATTTGCAGCTCTTTACTAATAAATTCATTATTTTACTAAGACTGAGGTTTGAAAAATATGTAGTCACAAAAATATAATGTTTACATAAACTTAGCAATTTCAAAAGACTCTTTGTCAGGAATCACTGAGAAAATTATCTGTCCAAGAATTGTGCACCCACTATGTACAAGGTGCTGTACAAGTTGTGACAGATCATGCTGCTTAGGAGATAAGATTTGAAAGAATAAAATTGAACAACTAAATAATGTGAAGTCTAACCTAATATATTTGGCTACCATTAAATATTGAGTACAATTCTTTTACTCATTTATTTATTATAGGGGTAGACATTGGTATAGGTTCGTTAGCACTGGTCTTTTTTCCTTAGTGTTTCTTAACATAAAAATGCTCTCCTGAATATTGGAATACAGAAATAAGAATGTGAGGAAGGAGTTTTAACAGAGGTTGCAAACACAATCTCTTTGGTAATGTCTCTGTGGCTCAGCTGCACTTGAATATATTTTACAATAATAAAGAATACAGAGTCTCAAAAAAGTAAGAAATGCATGACTGGTAGCAAATCATAGTGAGAGTGGAATGAAATGTAGCATCTTAGCTAATAAAGTAACATCCATATACTCAGTAATCACATTAATCTTTATAATTGCCTTTTTTTCTCTTATATTTACTATGTAACCTGAGGGGAAGTCAGCAGTATTCATTACAATTTAGTCTGGTAGAAGCACATCAATAGATCTTCCTCATCCTGTTTTGTGAAAGATTAGTCAGATTTATGATGAAATCAATAAAACTCTAATTTTCATGTATCTTCTTTGCATAGACAACTTCTAAGGCTTTCTAAGGTAATCCAGGCACACATGGTGCCACATGTCTGGAATCCTTGCATTTATGAAGTGGTAAGAGGAGCATCACAAGTTTGAGACCAGCCTGTATTAAATAGACCCTGACTGAAACAAAACAAAGCAAAACACATCAAAATCTCTAAAACACCAAGGGGCTATAGCAACATGTTCACAAGATAATTTGTAAAATTTGCAAAAGTAACATATTTTAACTGTGTTTGATTAAGTTAGTTGTGTGTTTTCTCCTGTTTTCTACCATATTTTTCTAT
This sequence comes from Hydrochoerus hydrochaeris, assembly GCA_004027455.1. NCBI lineage: Eukaryota > Metazoa > Chordata > Mammalia > Rodentia > Hydrochaeridae > Hydrochoerus > Hydrochoerus hydrochaeris. The sequence goes on along the minus strand of PVLA01009725.1, from coordinate 39,933 downwards.
GCATTTAATGTTATTGATGAGCTGAGCAAGTTTTAGTGAATTCAGGTGACATGAAGTTGAGTCAAGGGTACACTAACTTCTATTTTATTGGAGTACATTTATGAGTCACACAAATTGTAAGTATAGTTTGGCTAATGGTAGTTACTCAAGTGTGGAAATAACTTGTAAGAATTTTTCTCCTAAGCTCTCTGCTGCCCCATCTGGCATTGGATAACCTAAACTCAGGTTAGAATTTGAACCTAGTGTGTGCACGGACTGTATTGTATCCCAGGGAAGTATCCACCACAATTACATGACTTTAAGAGGAGAAGCAAAGGTTGAAATGAAAAGAACCAGAAATTAACCTGTATAAATATGTAAGGAGAAAATTTGGTCATTATCCACACTAGTCAAAATAGAAGTTCTCTCCTTTCTAAAATCTTCCAAGAGTACCCATTCACTTGTACAAATGTATAAACTCACCGCTGTTATTATTTCTCCTTTAGTGATAAGAATTCTGTTTATCTGCCACTAATCTTTAGTGGTAATAAGAGTAGTAAATACTTCTGGAGGTGAATTGACATGTCTTATGCTTATCAGCATGTAAAATCGTGTCATAGTGTTAGCAGGCATATTTTACCTTAAGGAAATATGTCGGTTCCTATCAGAGTGTTTTGGAAAATTGCCACTAATGTTGCAAATCATGTAGAAGAAAAAATTTGTTTACTGTTACAGTTTTTATCCATGCTCATCACAGCTATATATGTAACAGAATAATTTCATTACATATTTATATAGGTCACTATAATCAAGGAGGAAATTTAAAATGTAGTTTAAGTTGTACTAGTCTCTCAAATTACATGTTTCAGGGTTCTAATAAAATTTCTGTTTACTTCTAATAAATATTCAGCAATAGCTAGGGATTTAGCTCAGCAGCATAAGCATCTGCCTGGCAAGCATGAGGTTGTAAGTTTAATCCCAGTAAAAAAAAATCAGCAATAATAATTTTTAAAAATACAGAAAGTTTAATGTATATGAAATTCTACTTCTTTTGCCACAAATAAATTATAATTATATTTCTGGTCTAGATTTCTATCATGCTTCTGATAAAAAAATCTGTAAGTTTTAACTGACTTATAAATGACCAAAGAGGTAACTGAAGGTAATAGAAAAGGTAGTTTCTTGAGTTTCTAGAAAGATAGAAAAAATACATTAAAAATGACAGTTTTATAAATATCGTGCAGGTAGTGGCTTTAAATTAAACTTGTCACAGATTATATGAAAACCTTAGTACACAGAAAGTATGTTGATAGCAATAAAGATAGAATTATTTGGATTCTTTTATACACATTATTTGAAAAATTGACTTTCATATGTTTTCCTTATAAAGATTCATCAATATTCAAAGGTCAGTGCTTTTAAAGTAACTCCAGAGATTTGTTAATGAAATCTCACATGTTCTCATAACAGTTTTCCAATAAAATATTTCAGAAATGAAATATTATGGAAGAATTGGTCAATAATCATTTTTCCCTAGGTAGATCATAGGAGCTCTGTGTATATTTTAAATATTGGTAAACATGTGATATTCTAAAATAAAAGTAATATAATGATAAGATATTTATTTTAATCATTTGCACTTGAAATTACTGAAATACTTCAGGAATGTTTGGAACAATGAGTCTACTTCTACAGATATCTTTTTCTTACTTAGCTTTGCCTTACTTTGATAATCTCTTCTTCAAATTCTGCTTCTTTAAAGAAAATTGACCCTCTGCTTTCTCAAATCTTACATTACTTATTGCTTTACAAATACTCTTACAAATTTTCACACTTGTATAAATTCTTTAGTTTTCCAAATCTTATCTGCTCAATTAGCTTTTAATCTCTATCAGGACAGGATCTGTGTCTTTTGTCTTTTTGACATTTCTCACAGTAAAACATAAGTTAAGATTTAATATTATTGAGTTTAATTTATTCTAGATACTAGTGGTTCTTTTCAATTAGAGATATGAGATTTTTATAAATTAAAATATGCAATTATAATATGTACTCATTTCACTTACTCAAAAGATGAGCTAAGATTTGTTATATTTTACAATCTTGAGACATATTTCATATGTTCTTTAATCAATTTCCTATTCATTTTCAAATTCCAGGTATAAAATATAACATGTAATTGTCAAGGCTAAGACTTGCTAAAAATTCCCTGTTTTGAAAGATACTATGCATCTGTATGTTCATGAAAAAAAAAATCAAGGTGTAGGATAAAAGACATATTGATACATTTTTAAGGATTTCATTTAAAAAAAGATGTTATTATATCAAGACAGAGTTCAGTTAGGAGACATGATACATTTTTTCCAAGAACAAATGTGTTTTTAAATCAACTGATAGCAGTTGTTGATTGTGTACTATATTTGAAACTAGAAGATTCTAATAAATAAAATATGTCATATTTGTATTTCAGTTTTCAGCTACCAGAGCACTTTTCATTTCTACCTGATTCTTTGATTTTTCTTTCCATCTCTTTTTCTGAAACCTTATTGATTATATAGCAGAACAAAGAATATTACTATCATTTTGCAAACTGAAAATCGAATTAAGTTTTTTCACATTCTTACAGCTAACTATTAATAAGTGATAGAGTTATGGCTAGGATGCCATGTTTTTAACTCCTAACCATGTGACATTGAGCAAATCACTTAGAAATATTGACAACAATTTCCCAGGTGGTGCCATAATAAAGTAGCATAGACTAAGTGACTTGGTAAGCAGCATAAACTTCGTTACAGTTTTAGAGGCTGGAAAACAAGATCAGAGTTCTAGCATGTGCAGGTCCTAGTGAGAAGCCTCTTCTAACTTGCAGACCGAGAGGTTTTATTTTAGCCTCACATGTTTGAGAAAAGGGAGCTGGCTATCTGTGCTTTTTTTGTAAGCATGATAACCTTATTATGATTCAGTTTTCTCACAAGTGCCCCACTTCTAAATACCAGTGTATTGAGGATCAGATTTTGCTTAGTTTTATACAGCATTGTTTTGTACCAATCTCTCTCTCTCAGAAAATCATTTTAGAAATAGAAAGTTGCTTCACACCTACATCACAAAGCATTTGTACTTTTGAATTTGTGTGATTATGTAGGTAGAGATTAGCTTATGATTATTTCTGCATTCTTCTGAAGCATTAGTGCCCTCTTCTGTAGTCAGTATATACTATACTATAGACTTTCCTCCAATGAATTACTTTCTTATTTATATTGAAATTAAAGATACAAAATTATATACATGGTTTTTTTAAAAAAGTGAAATACAGTAGATTTAGTGCTTCTGTTTTAATATTTAGATCTTTGATCCATTTTGACTTTAGTGCATCCTGATAGACACGGGTCTAATTGGAGACATAGGGTCAGGCAAAGAATTCATGAACAAAATGCAAACTGCAAGGGAAATACTTCATAGAATTAACACCTGAGGTATCATCTTATTAAAAAATTTTTACACTTTAAAAGAAATCACCAACAAAGTGAAAAGAAAATCCACAGAATGGGAAAGATTTTTAGCCAGCAGTCCCTCAGATATAGGACTTATATCCAGAACATATAAAGAATTGAAAAACATCAAGCCCTCCAAATTCAAAGACTCTCTCCAAAAATGGGCATCTGAGATGAACACACAGTTCTCAGATGAAGAAATACGAATGCCAAATAAATACATGAAGAAATGTTCACCATCACTGTTCATTCGAGAAATGAAAATTAAAACAACATTGAGATTTCATCTTACTCCGGAAAGAATGGCTGCCATCAAGAAATCAACCAATAACAAATGTTGGCGAGGCTGCGGGTAAAAAGGAACACTGTTCCATTGTTGGTGGGAGTGCAGACTGGTGTAGCCACTGTGGAAATCAGTATAGAGTTCTCAAAAAACTAGACTGGAAGTTCCATTCAATTCAGCTATTTCCCTCCTCGGTATTTTCCCAGAAAAATTGAAAAGGTCATGTCACAGCGATATATGTACGTTCATGTTTATAAAAGCACAATTTGTAATAGCTAGATCTTGGAAACAATGAAGATGCTCATAAACCACAGAATGGATGAAAAGAATGTGGTATTTTTACACAATGGAATATTACTCAGCTATAAAAAGAATGATCTTGAGGCTTTTATAGGTAAAAGGAGACAACTTGAGACTATCCTCATAAGTGAAATAAATCAGACTCATATTTGTAAAAATCATATTGTCTCTAGTATAAAAAATAATAAAAATGGAAACAGTAATAAGATCCAACATTTATAATAGATATTTTATGCTCCAGGGTTTAGCTTTGTTGGCTAAGGTCCCACTCTGTAAACGTGAGGTTGTGAGTTCCATCCTGGATGCAGAAAAAAAAAAGTGTATAATAGATACTGTAATAATAAAGGGAAACAAAGTTCTTTAAATGATACAATGGTATGTATATTTAGGTGTTCAAGATAACCATACTATTAAGTTTTTGTTTGTTTATCAAACAGAATAGTTTGTACTGTCATTGTTTGATTGTCCACTTTTTATGTTTTGATTTTGTAACTTGAACAACTACTTCTAAGATAACAATATGCAATTTATCAACTAGTGATTTCTTACTGCTTTTTAGTTGAAATTCTGGATTATTTCTACTTTTTTTCTGCTTGGCTTTTTTCTCTAAATAAAAAAAAGTGAGATACAAGTATATCCTTATATACATTACTTTTATATTGAGATGTTAAAGCATGGATTATGAAAAGTATTTTAAAAGTAAAATTATTTTTGAGAGTTCTGATCTATATTCAGTATTACAATCCTGTAAAATCACTAAAGATCATAATGTTTCAGAATATATATATATATATATATATTTCATATATGTGGTTCTTCACCTATCCCTGTGTAATATCCTTTAGCAGATTATTTTTTTCTAGATTATAATATTATTTTTGGAGTCACTGGAGGCATAAAGCAATCTTGCCTTAGTTGCAAAATAGAAAAAATCCCTACTTGAGACCAATTTCCTAACAACGTGCTCATTTGATGTTTTCACAAATAATATAACTTTCAACACTAAATTTAATCTGGGAAAAGTATAGCCCGCTAAATATTCTCTATGGTTACTTTTATAATCATACAAAGTCATGGTTTTGCATTGATTAAAGAATTTATGTGAGTGAGAATTTAAAATTCACATTAATATTTTGGTAAATTCAATATCAACTGCCAAAGCATTTTCACTATCAAAAGGAAAATAAATCATTCACGTCTCAAATGCTTTCTCTTTCTAACTGAATTCCTAAATAGTGAGCACATACTGAAAAGCTAAAAAATGTTAGTGATCAACACATAGATGTTTTTATATATCCTTATTTCTATGGAAAGAGATGCATAAGTTATGAGGAAAATTCTCATTATGTAAGATAATTAAATGTCACTTATCATAAAAATTTCCCAAGAAGGTTATAGGTGTCATAAAATTTCAGGAAGCCAATTATCTGATTTTTTCCCCTTTCAGTTATTTACTTCCTTTTGCCTGTATATAAATCTTATTTGTTCATTTGTTTAATTCCTTTTAATTACAACTTAAAAACAAGAGAATGAGACAATAATTTCTACTAAAATTTCCACATTCATTAGTAACAATATGAAAAGCAGCAAATATATTTAAGTACAGTAGATGTTTGGGGTTAGGATCTGGAAGGCAGGATTGATATCATTTCCACTTGTTATCCTGTTTTTAATTTATTTACATTGCTTGAGTTGGGCAACAAAAATGTTAGTGTAGGCAGTTTTGTACCTTTTTTTCTTTTTACTTCTTATATTCATTATTTCTGTTATTTATAATTTTGTGAGGTTTTATATATCCATGATATACAAACTTGGAGATTAAAAAAACCAGGTTGATGCTATACATGAATAAGAGGGAAATCCAGAAGGAAAACTTTTATGTTGTTAGTTTATAAGGATTTCCATTTTGCACTAACATTTTTAAAAATATTTTTATTTTAAAGAGAATAAAACAAGAGGACAGATCTAAGCAGATCAGAACAGAACAACGTAAGCAACACAGCACTTCACAACAATACAATTGGATATTAACAGTAGCTTTCATGATGTCTCTTTCTTTGAAATAGTTGAGCTTAGCTTTATACACAATAATGTCAAACATAACAAAATAGAATAAAGCCACTCAAGAAAATGAAAGTATTGCAAGACATTCTGAACCAAATAACCAAAGATGGACAATGTCTACTATTTTATCTCATTCTCCATAAAAAATATGCTTATGCTATCATACATACTAAAATCCAATAAGACACAACATGATAGAACAAATGGTAATAGAAAAACAAGAGCATGGTATGACTTCAGAGCAAGATGATATCAAATCAACAATGGCTGCCATATTGTCTTTTCTTTAAAGTAACTATTCATACATCACATATATTAAGATCAAACAAAGCAGAATAAAACCATTCCCATCAGTAAATGAAAACATAAGACTTTAAAGCAATATAGTGGTGAACCATAATTACCATAAAATCTTCTGTACTCTTACCATTTCTTACACTAGGGAGACTGTATGGTATTTATACATATGAGTTTGATTTATTTCACTTATGAGTATGGATTCAAGTTGCATCCATTTATTTATAAATTTCTCAATGTGATTGTACTTTATAGCTGAGTAGTACTCCATTATACCACAGTTTTTTTATTCATTCCTCAGTTGATGGGCATTTAAATTGTTTCCAAGATCTGGCTATTGCAAATTGTGCCACTATAAACATGGGTGCACATATATCACTGTGGTAAGATGTTTTCAGTTCTGGGAATATGCCTAAGAGTGGAATAGCTGGATCAAATTGGACTTCCAACCCCAGCTTTTTGAGGAATCTCCAGACTGACCTCCATAGTGGTTGCACCAGTCTGCACTCCTACCAACAGTGTAGAAGAGTTCCTTTTTCCCCACAGCCTCTCTAGCATTTGTTGTTGGTAGTTTTGTTGATCCTGGCCATTCTTTCTGGAGTGAGATGGCATCTCAGTGTGGTTTTAATTCGCATTTCTCTAATGACCAATGATGATGAACATTATTTCATGTATTTATTTGCCATTCATATTTCTTCATCTGAGAACTGTGTTTTCATCTCAGATGTCCATTTTTGCATTGGATCTTTGAATTTCTGAGGTCTGATTTTTTAAAATTCTTTATATGTTCTGGACAGAAGTCCTTTGTCTGAGGGACAGTTCACTAAGATTTTTTTCCCAGTTTGTAGGTTTTCTTTTCACTATGCTGGAGATTTCTTTGGACATGCAGAAACTCTTTAATAAGATGCAATCCCAGTTATTGATTCTGGGAAGTATTTCCCATCCAGTTTGGTTCTTGTTCATGAGTTGTCTACCTACCCCTATGTCTTCAAGATTTTTACCTACTTTATCTTCCAAAAGGTTTAGTGTTTTTGTTTTAATATTTAGAGTTTTGATCCATTTAGATGTCAGTTTAGTACATGATGACAGGCATGGGACTAATTTTAGTTTTTTGGCATATGAATAGCCAGTTTTTCCAGCACCATTTATTAAAGAGACTGTCATTCTTCCAGTGAACATGTTTGGCCCCTTTATCAAAGATAAGGTGGTTAAGTGTGTTCATAGTTGTATCTTCTAGTCTACTCCATTGATCATCAGGTCTGTTTTTATTCCAAAACCATGTTGATTTTATTATGGTAGATTTTTTGCATAACTTCAAGTCAGGGATTGTGATGCCTTCTGCCTTGGCATTGCTGCTGAGAATTGTCTTTGCTATTCTAAGTCTCTTCTGGTTCCAAATGAATTTTAGGAGTGATTTCTCTAGATCTATGAGGTATGTTAGTGATATTTTCATTGGGATTGCATTGAATCTATATAACAATTTTGGGAGAATGGCCATTTTCACAATATTTATTCCTCCTATCCATGAACAAGGGATGTCTTTCCATTTTCTGAGGTCCTCTTTGATTTCTTTTTTCAGGATATTATAATTTTCCCTGTACAATTCTTTTACATCTTTCATTAGATTAATTCCTAAGTATTTCATTTGTTTGGATGCTAGTGTGAAGGGCATTGCTTCTCTTATTTTTATTTCTTTCTCTTGTCTAATTGCTCTGGCTAGTATTTCCAGTACTATGTTGAATAGGAGTGGTAATAAGAGACATCCTTGTCTTGTGCCTGATTTCAAGGTAAAGGTTTTCAGTTTTTGGCCATTTAATATGACACTGGCTGTTGGTTTGTCATAGATGGCCTTTATCATATTGAGGTAAAGACCATCTATTCCAATTCTTTGTAAGGTTCTTATCATGAATGAGTATTGGACCTTATTGAAAGCTTTTTCTGCATCTATAGAAATGATCATGTGATTCATACTTTTGGCTCTATTGATATGGTGGATTAAATTTATTGATTTATGTATGTTGAACCATTCCTGCATGCCTGGGATGAATCCCACTTGGTCATGGTGCATAATCTTCTTGATGATTTTCTGCATCCTATTTGCTAATATTTTACTGAGAATTTTTACATCTATCTTCATTAGGGAGATTGGCCAATAGTTCTCTTTTTTAGTTGGGTCTTTCTCAGGTTTTGGTACTAGAGTGATATTTGCTTCCAGGAATGACTTAGGGAGAATTGCTTCCCTTTCAATTTCATTGAAGAGTTTGAGGAGTGTCTGCATTAAGTCTTCTTTGTATTTCTTGTAGAATTCTGCAGTGAATCTATCTGGGCCTGGGCTCTTCTTTGTTGGTAGGGACTTGATTACATTGTCAGTTTCATTCATAGAAATTGGGTTATTCAGCAGTTTTACATCTTCTTGATCCAGCTTTGGTGGTTCGTATGTTTCTAGAAATCTGTCCATTTCTTCTGTGTTATCGATCCTATGAGAGTAGAGGTTTTAGAAATAGTTGTTGATCTTCTGTATTTCCACATGGTCTGTAGTGATTTCTCCTTTTTCTTTCTGTATTGCATGAATTTGAGTCCTTTCTTTCCTTTTTTAAATTGGGTTGGCTAGGGGCTTGTCAATTTTATTTATTCTTTTGAAGAACCAACTCTTTGCTTCATTGATTCTTTGTATTGTTTTCTTAGTCTCTATTGCATTAATTTCTGCTCTGATCTTTATAATTTCCTCCCTTCTTTTGGCTTTGGGCTTGGCTTCCTCTTCTTTTTCTAGCTGTTTGAGGTGTAATATCAGGTTGCTTATTTGTGTTTGTTCTGTTTTCCTAATGTGGGAACTCAGTGCAATAAATTTTCCTCTGAGGACTGCTTTCATTGCATCCCACAGGTTCCAGTAAGTTGTATTTGTATTTTCATTTGCTTGTAGATATTGTTTAAATTATTCTTTAATTTCCTCTGTGACCCACTGATTGCTCAAGAGTGTATTATTCAATTTCCATGTGTTTGTGGGGTTTTTGCAGTTACTTTTATCATTAATTTCCAATTTCATGGTGCTATGATCCAATAACATGCATGGGACAATTTCAATTCTTTTGCCTTTACTTAAATATGTTCTGTGGTTAGTATATATTCTGTTTTAGAGAATGTCCCATGTACTACTGAGAAAAATGTATATTCTGATGTTGTTGGATGGAACACTCTCTTTACATGTATCAAATCTATTTGTTTAAAGGTGTGATTCAGTTCTCTTATTTCTTTGCTGACTTTCTATCTAGTTGATTTATCCCTTTGTGTCAATGGTGTGTTAAGGTCTCCTGTTATAATTGTGTTATTTCCTATTTGATTTTTCATTTCTGTTAATATTTGCTTTGTGTAGTTAGATGCTCTGGAATTTGGTGCATATATATTTAAGATTGTTATCTCTTTGTCTTGCAGTTTTCCCCTAACTAGTATGTAGTGACCTTCTTTGTCTCTTCGGACCATTCTTGGTTTGAAATTTCATGGTTTGTGAACAGAATAGCTACACCCACTTTTTTTGAGCTCTTCTTGCATGGAGTATTGTATTCCATCCTTTGATTTTCAGTCTATGAGTTTCCTTTTGATTAGATGGGTTTCTTGTAAACAGCATATGGTTGTTTCTTGATCTATGCTGCCAGTCTGTTTCTTTTAATTGGTGAATTGAGGTCATTTACACTAATGGTTATAAATGTCATATATTGGTTTATTATTGACATGTTATCTCTCTAGTGTTGTTTCTTTACCTTTCCATTCTGTTTGTCTGTCTTGCTTAGTGGTTTTTTCCTATGTGTATTTGGAAAGTCTTTCAGTACTCTTTGTAAGGTTGTTTTGGTGATCATGAAGTTCTTTAGCTGTTCTTTTCTGTGCAAGTATCTTATTTCTCCATCCATTTTGAAAGACAGTTTTGCAGGGGACATCAGTCTAGGTTGGAAGTCATTTTCCTTTAGGGTCTTAAACACTTCAGTCCATGCTCTTCTTGACTTCATTGTCATTGTTTGTGTTGAGAAATCTTCTGTGATTCTGATAGGTTTTGCTTTGTAGGTGATCTGTTTTTTCTCTCCAAGAGCTTTTAAGATTCTGTTCTTATGTTCAATTTCTGGGATGGTGATTATTTTATCTCTGGGTGAAGTTTTGTTTTGGTTATGGCTACTTGGAATTCTATATGATTCACTAATCTGTATGTCAGTTTTCATACTCATGTTTGGGAAGTTTTCAGCTATTACTTCTGTAAATAGCCTCTTGATATCATTTGGTTGTCCCTTTTTTTTTCATTTATCCCTATTAATCTTATGTTGTTTTTCTTTTCATCATCCTGGAGCTGTTGAATTGCTATTTCTTGATTTCTTGTTATTTTTAAAAGATCTTTCCTCTCCTGTTCACTAGCTGCAATCTTATCTTCGAAGTCTGAGATTCTGTCTTCACTTTCTTTGAGGCAGTTTTTCCAACTTTCAATAGAGTTTTTGATTTCCTGTATACCTCTTTGAATCTGCTTTATGCATTCTGTTTGTTTCTTAAACTCTTCATTCAGGGATTCTATCATTTTTTTTGTTCCTCAAATTTTTTTAGCTGTGTCTTTGTTGGTTGCATTAAGTATTTCTTTCACCACTTTTATCATTTCTTTTTTTACCTGGGAGATTATTTCAGATTTGAGTTCCCTCATAGCTTCCTGTATTTGCTTCTTTATTTCAGTTGATATCATTTCAGGCATTTCAGGTGTATGTGTAGTATTTTCTTCTATGTACATGATTCCTAGGTTTTCTTGGGATGGGCTGGAAGTTTGAGAATTTTGGTCTTGATTGCATTTGTTCTTTGGTTTTGTCATTTTCCTATAGTTTTGTGTTTCCAGAAATGTTCCAAAGCTTTCCCTGGATGTGCTGGAAATCACTCCAGCACCCTCCACCACTGGAACTCATGTGGCCTTGGCTCTCCTTTCATGGTGGATCTGGCTATCCTCCCCCAAAAGAAGGTCACTAGACATGGTCCACCCAAGCCTGTGGAACCTCTGAAGCCCAATTCAGCATCCTAATGGGGCTGTTCAGGCACCCAGCTGCCAGGATCAATGGTCCCAAACTTTTCTCGGCCTGCCCTGGCAAGCTGCAACTCACCTCATGGTGCAGCACAGGCCTGGCTCCCCTTTTGGTAGGCTGGCTCCCCTGGTTGAATGAAGGTCACTGGGTGCAGTCCACTCAAGCCCACAGAACCTCTGGAGCCTAGTCCAGTGTCCTAAGGGGGCCCGGCAGGCACCCAGCTGCTGGGATGGATGGTCCCAAACTTTTATGGGCCTGCCCTGGTGAGCTGCATCTCACCTCCGGTGGCGTCATGGGCCTGACTCCCCTGGTTGAATGAAGGTCTCTGGGCATGGTCCACTCAAGCCCAGGGAACCTCTGAAGCCCAGTCCAGCATCCCAAGGGGGCTGGGCGGGCACCCAGCTGCCAAGATTGAAGGTCTCAAACTTTTCCAGGCCTGCCCTGGAAAGCTGCAACTCACCTCCCAGTGCAGGCCTGGCTCCTGCACTATCATTATTAAGGCACTCTACTAACAAAGTTTGTCTGCCAGAGGATATAAACCCAGTGTTATATAACATGTGAAATTATTCCTCAAAATGCCAATCTAACTTGAAGAAATCAATGACAGTTATGTCTCTGAGAGGCTTTCTTCCTGGAACCTACAGATTCAGGTTATCTATGAAGTCCTAAACCTGTATCCAAAAAAGCATCTGTCCGTGTATGTCTAGGTGTGTGTTTGTGTGTGTGTGTGTGTGTGCACGTGCACATATGTGTGTTTACATGGGAATATAAATTTTCTGGATTATTGTGTATTATCAGTTTTGAGATGGTTCATGACTCCAAAAACCTTAAGACTTCCTGTAATCTCAATTTTCTATCTGTAAACAAGTATTTCGATCATTAAAATCCAGAAACATTACTGGCTTCAACAGACTGTGCTCAGATAAAAACTATGTTGCTTCATTTACAAACTATTCAGCTCCATCCAAGTGACAACTCTCTTAAAAATCTATATTCATTTATACAAACAATGATTTAATTTAGGATGCTTAGTAAGTTTGTGTCTAGTAAAGGATAATGTATTTATAGCTTTGTTTCAACCTAGACTCCATTTTGATGCTATCAGTTACCAAAATGAGTGTGAGACAAACTACCTATGGAGATTTTTAAAACAAACTGGTTGAAATTTTAATCCTTGAATTTTCTCGTAAAGTCAGAGAATGTGCAAGAAGATCAGATTCTTAAGAGTGTATTTTAATGAAGCAGTTAATAAAGCTATGTCTTTGAAGAGCACTGGTGCCAAGCTGGCTGTTCAATCCTAGTCTTGAGGAGGGCTGTCTTTTAGGTTCCCGGTAGATGGTGAAGTAGTCAGAAAATCTCTAGGACTAGTAGTGCCTGACCACAACAAAAGTAGGTAAAGAAAATTGTGTTCTGAGGTACTTCTTGCCCCCAAAAATCCAGAGAAAAAGTGGAATTTCAGTCTTACGGCTTTGGTGTCTGAGGCAGGAGGTGCCCTTGCATTGCTACTTGTCCACCTGGTCCAGGCCTATGAGGGCAGCAGATGTGCAGTTGTTTCTGGTGTATGAGACATAGACCATGTGATGAGAGATATTTTGGGGCCTCTCAGGGGTTATAGGAGGAATGAAATTAGGTTTATGGATGAATACCATTGATCTACAGAAGTCACAAGAATTCATATGTAGTAAAGGTTTATCAGCCCAAAACAAAGGAATTTCAAAATACAGGAGGACCAAAGCTTATATAGAGAAAAGAATCATTTTCTTAGCTCAGAGCAGACACTCAGATTCATAGATCTGCTACCCCCAGACAGAATAAAGTTCCCCAAACTTAATCTGGGAAGGAGCCAAATAATAACTTATGAATATAGGAAGAAGGCAATAAAAATACCCAGCAGAGACATCAGGCATCACTACAGTTCATCTTCCATAACTCTCTAGCTGGAGAGAAAGACTGAAAGCTGCATCAAGGGTGAGATGTTTTTGAGAACCTTATAGTAGATATCTTCACTACCAAATTAAAATGGTGCTTGTGGAAAAAAGTGACTGTATTGTGATTTCTTCCTGTGTTAGTTAGCTTTCCTGTCAGTAAGACAAACCACCTACAAAAGCATCTTAAATGTGGGAGAGGTTTATTTTTGGCTCATGGTTTCAGAGGTTTTGGTCCATGGTCCTGGCTGCAAAACATGAGCATCAAATTGGAAGGTCATGGTAAGGAGCAAAACTGCTCACTTCATAGCAGCCAGGAAGCAGAGCATGAGACAAGAACACGTGCTAGAGATATACCCTACAAATACACACCCCCAAGGATCGACCTCACTCACCTCACCCTGGGGCCACCCCCTAACAGTACATTCAGCTATGAACATAAGCAGATTAATCCACTGATGAATGTAAACTCCCATGATCTAAGCACTTCTCCACTGGTCTCTTACTCCACTTAAGGTTGCAATTAGATTAACTGACACAGTTCCACAACAGAATATTCTATCTATCTATCTATCTATCTATCTATCTATCTATCTATCATCTATCTATTTATCTATCTATCTATCATCTATCTATTTATCTATCTATCATCTATCTATGTATTATCTATCACCTATCATCTATCATTTAATTATTTATCTATCTATCATTTACCTATTTGCCTATCCTCTATCTAATTATCTATATATCTATTATCTATCTATCTGAGAGAGACAGAGAGAGACAGAGGGAGAGAGAAAGAACACACTTTAGGACCTACCTGAGTGTCCATTCCAGGCTGGAGGAAGATTATTTCTATTTCCTTTCTAGAAAAGAAGGTAGTATTTTATGCATGTCTCCTGTTCTGCTTATTTATCATATCAGTTATGTTGCTTAAAGAAAATTCATCCAGTTTTTTTATGCTTTTTGGAAATTGGTCCTTTTTCATGTAATATGCTTTCATCTTCTTTTTTTAATGGTGCCATAGGAGAATAGACAAGATGAAATCTAATAGTGTTTAGCTTTCAATTGAAACATTTTATTTTCTTTCATTTCCACTAATAAGAATTTTAAATAGAACATGTTTAATGCTTCATGTGTGTCACACTACTTCAGGTGCATTTTGTTCATTTGTTTGTTTTTGGTACCAGGAATTGAATTCACAACCTTGTGCTTACCAGGCAAACACTTGAGCCACTGCGCTAAATCCTTGGCCCCATTCAGGTGAATTTTGAAGCATGGCAATTTTATAGTAATATATTATATTATATTACCCAGGGTCATCATCATCTCTCCATACTGTTATGTCCCCACATCTTCCACTGGAGAAGACAAAACTGGCTTTTAAAGACAGAATGTTTGGAAGTCACAATGTGAAATTGTCTTCTAAACTAATTCAGCTAAATCACATTTAATATCAAATTTTAGTGACTTTCTCATGACTGTTTATCAGCCTTTGCAACTCTCAAATGACTCTTTAATTAATTATTCCTCTTTCATGGGCTCATTTTCTGTCAGATCCCTTTCCTTAGAGTGCTGTTTTAACCCCATGTAGCAGAAAGGCTGTCTGAGATTCTGCTATTAGTAAGTGTAGCCTGGCATAATTTAAGTATGTTACCTTGATGGCAGTGACATCACTTAGGTACTTGGCCTACAAGGAGCTAGAACAATTTTACTTATTTCATTTTAATGGGTCCCCTTGACTTTGAGGCTATAAACTAAAATACCATTGCAGACTTCTCTAGCAATCTCAAACTTAATTATTCCACTCCAGGAAGCTGTCTGATGGCTCTAGAGAGACCTGCTTTTGCACTAAAATGCTATTCCTTTTTTGTGTGACAAAACTACCTTTGTTTCATGTCTATTTTTAAATTTATTTACAAATAGCATAGAAAGGTGCTACTCAGCACAGTTTAATAGGTGATTACTATAAATGTGATTTTAAGATTTAGATCAGTTATTTGTTAGAATTTTCTTTTTATTCTTTCCCATGTAATTATGATAACTTCTTAAATACCATTCTGAAATTGTGGGTAATGTGGTGTAAATTGCTGGGACAGCTGACTCAAATATTTTTTCCTACTGAGTTTTGATAATTTTTTTTATTAAGTTTCATACCTTGGGTGACATATCTTATATGCCCATCTCTACTGATATCTTTTTTACTGCTTTGAGCATATTCAGTTTTCTAAACTAAATTTTGCAGAAAGCAGAGGAGAGACAGAAATGCATGGCAGGAGAAAAAGGTAGAGATATCAGGGATTAGGAAATGTTTTTATTGCAATAGTTATGAAATGAAAATAACCAGAAAAGTGTTTCATGAGTGATTAACAATTATTTTTTAAATCTCAGAAAGAATTTTGCAATTGAGTAATAATCAAGAAATACTCGGTTTTGTTCCTAGTTAAAAAAAGAAGTTAGAACTAAGAGCCAAGAAGCTTCAATATTTATAAGTGATGCACTGGGACTCTATTCATCTCTTTGGTCTACTGAGACTAATATGAAACTTACTTCTTACTTCTGTCTCACATTTTTTTTGAGACAAGGGGATAGCCTAACACCCATGTGCTGTTTTCCTATTAAATGTGTCTTTCTGTTCCTAGTTTCTTAAGCTTTGAAAAATAGTAGAATGAGAAAGAAGAGTGCGAGTGACTGGCTTTATTATCCTTAATGTGTGCAAGAGATTGTTAATTTTGTTCTTCTCAGCCTAATGCTCTCTCATTTTTGCAAGAAATTAAATGCATGCAAATTAATATGCTCAAGTCAGTAGGTGAAGCAATAAAATATACATGAAAAGAAAGCACCTCCCTCACATGCGTGAGCTGTATTGGCATTTAATTCCTTGTGTGGATGGGGTGTTTACTTATCTGTGCCAGAGCTTCACACAAAACAAGAATTAGATTTTCTACATTTTGAGCTTGCAAACCTACTTCATTTAACAACAGTGGAATTGTGAAAGAAAACATACAGGGACAGACAATGTTTGGAAGAAGAGCCAAAAGGAAGCTGAGTTCTGCTTGTTTATTTTGGTTTTGCGAGAATGTGACTAAAAGAGATTGGA
The DNA here is from genome assembly GCA_004027455.1 of Hydrochoerus hydrochaeris. Lineage (NCBI taxonomy): Eukaryota > Metazoa > Chordata > Mammalia > Rodentia > Hydrochaeridae > Hydrochoerus > Hydrochoerus hydrochaeris. The sequence continues at coordinate 23,455 of PVLA01009725.1, read as the reverse complement.
TTTACACACACAAACCACAAACAGTTTTTTCTAAAACTCATTTTAGTTTATCCTTCCTGAACAAACTGAGCAATATTTAGTGAAGGCCCTGCCTTAGTCCCTGTGTCCACTTTAAATTACAGGATGGGCAGGCAGGATTGGAAAGCACCTTAAAGAGGAACAGTCACTGCATGCAGAGCAGGCACACTTGGGTTTCACAGCGTCCTTTGTCTCAAAAGAAAGAGTCCCTCAGAGTGACTTATCATGCTTCTGCAGCCACTGTGACAAACACACAGGTTTTTATCAATTTTGTTTGTTTATCCTGCAGATAAACAAGAGCTAATATTAAGAACACATAAATGCCAATTTAAATATTATTCTTGAGAACAAATTTCGAAGATTTTGTCATTGAAGCCTAATCTATTGAAACATAAAATCTATATATTATTTCCACATAACAGAAGTATAGCTTTTCATATTAAAAGGGATCTAATGTGTTAAAATGAGATGATAGATACAAGAAATTTGAACATGTTAACAAAGTTATGCATGCATCCAATTTCATTTTTATCATGATTCTTTCACTGTTCTTCTAAAGATAGTATTTTCCATATTCAACAAAATAAATCTTATATATATATTTATTTTAAATATCTTTCTGTGATGAAGGTGACTTATTAAAAAATAGTAGTTAATGATTGTACTGTATGGCTGTGTTTGTTTCATTTCATATCTATTTAATGGAAGACTTAGGCAATGTTTTACAAATTTTGTGGTGATAAAGCTTATAAAACTTTGAAAGCACTTTTGAAGAACTAAAACATAAAATTACAAACACTAATGGGCATTGGAAGAGGCATAAGTTAGTGCAGGCCTGAAATTTAACTCTCATTTGTTTCTTAATTAACCTCACACTGGACTCGTATCATTCCATGGAAAGTGTTATGGCCTGTTCCTAGATGTTCCTCCAATGCTCCATGAACTCATATAGGTTGGGCTTTTGAGGAGCCTGAATCTAGAGTGTGTGGATGTGGATGACACAGGTGTGATAACTGTATAAGTCCACTGGTTGGTTTAGTATAGTTCTGGCTGCTGATAATGTGAAGGCCCACAATGGTTGTGGGTGGGACCACTCAAAAGGGTTATAGCCTGGACCAGCTAAAAGGGAAAGAGAGGCCTGCTTGCTGGGCTTCTTTGCTACTTTTTTCTTTGCTACTTTTCTGCCTGCACTTCCAAGGATTGTTTCTCCTCTGCCATGTTCCCCTCCCTTAGAGTCAACTGACTATGAATTGAAACCTCCCTAAATTGTGAGCTGAAATAAACCTCCTCCTTCACCCTGTAGGTTTGAGTATTTTGTCTCAGTAACCAGAAATTTTTTATCCTCTACAAAGGCTAAGAATCGTGCTTTCTGTCTTAATTGGCATCAACTTTAAAGCAAAGAGGGAAGAATATACTCTCCTTTGTTTTTCATTGCAGTGCTGGACAAGATATTCCTCAACTTCCCAGTATAAATGGAGATCAATATATTTTCTCTCTCTCTTCTTCACTGGTTTATTATAAGGATAATACTTGAGGAACAACTTACGTAAATGACAGACAGTAGGGAATGAATCTGGCCACATCAGAAGGTGGAAATATGGTCCAGTACATGTGAGGTACAATCTTGCAACTAGAAATCTTAAGGGATAATCTGGAGCCTAAATCTAAAAAAATCTGGAATAAGCCATAAGGCATCAGACAGAGATTAGGCTGAGAGAACTGAAGTCTTGATAACTAACTAACTGCACACACTAACTACAGCTGAGTTGTGGGAACTTTATACATAATACACTTTCTAAGCAATGACATATTGCCAATAAGTTACACAAGGTCTTAAATGTGTATACATATAAACTGTGCATACTGGTACATACTTGTAATCTCAGTACTCTGAGAGACTGAGGAGGAATATTACAAATTCTAACTCAGTCTGTGCAATTTACAGACTTAGAAAGACCTTGTCTCAAAAAAAAATAAATAAAAAGGGCTGGGAATGTAGTTCAGTGTGTGTGTGTGTGTGTGTGTGTGTGTGTGTGTGTCTGTGTGTCTGTGTGTGTGTGTGCATGAATGAAACTTGCCTTAAGGAATTTGAAAACTTTATTGATGGAGTGGTAGCCTCTCCACAGATAAAAATAAAATAATTAAATTTTGCATTATAAAAGTCTTTATAAATTATGAAAAGTGCCTTGAGTAGATATGATTTTGTTTACTAACCAGGAAATCAGTCTATTCCTCCATCCCACTTTCATTTCTTGCTTAGACTTTTGTGATACCTTCATAATTCATCTCTATTTTCACCCTCATGTCAGTGCAATTTAATTTCATCATTCACATCATATAACTAGGGATTTCATACAACTAGCCCATCTTACAACTAGCCCATCAGATCACCCTGACAAGTCTTTCTAGTGGTTATCCATTTTATCTAAGAGGACAAAATCCAAAGTCTTCACTAAGCTTCCTGGGCTCTTCTGTGATCTGGGCTAACCTCACTTTTGCTTTGTTGATGCTGGACCTGCTGGCTGTGTTCATTTCTGAATATGCAAACTAAATGATCTCCCATCTCAGGACTTTTTTTTTGTACTGGAATCAAACTCAGGACCTAGCCCTTGTCAGATGGGTGCTTATGGCACAAAGCTATATCTTCAGCCCCATCTCAGGATCTTTGCACTTAATTTTCCATTATCCCTTTTAGAAATACATTTGCATAGCTCATTCCTCACTGAATTCTCAGTTGTTAGCACTTCAAGAGATAGTATTACACACTACCTAAAATGCTGTTCTCATTTCAGTATGCTTTATCTTTACTCATACAAGTTATCATGGTGTATTTTTAAATGTCTTCATTGTCATCCTTGATCACTTAATCATAAGCACCTTTAGGGAAAAGACTTTGATTTTCTTGATGCTCACTTATTAATTTAAATCAGAGTTTCATATAATATCAATACTTGATGGTATTTCTTGAATAAGTCATTACTATCAGCCCACTGAGCAGCATTGACTTATTCCATGCTAATACATCACTGAAACCTACAGTGAGGAAGAGCTACTCTTGGTCCCTCACCACAGTTCTTAGTTTCTGAGGTTCAGTCAGCCTCACAGCCAGCATCCCCCAGACCATCAGTCATCTCCTTGACCTTATTACTCCCTGACTATACCATGCCCAGTGTCTCTCCTCAGTCCCTGTCTCTTCCTTCTTTTCTGTTGGAACTTTGATCAACAAACATCCCTGTCCTCTGCACTTCCTTCCTGACCCTGCCTTCCACCACCTCATCCCAACTCCTAGTGGCTGTCTCTCACTGATGTGGCTTCCCTGTGGCCCTCCTGAAGGAAATCTTTCTTCTTTTTCTTTGGCATCTCCAGGTAGCACAATGTCCAGAGAGGATACTTGTGCTCTACTCTGATATTTCCTAGATGAAATTCCCAGCTGCTTATGTTCTTATATCAAGCATCTCCTTGAAGTTGTGATCTCTAAACTTCCATTCACCTAGGCCACTTCCCTTTTCAGAAGGACTTGGCACCTCATTGGTCTCTTGCCTTCTACACTCTTTCCCATCCTTCTTTCAATTGCATAAACATTTCTTCTCCTGCACTTCTCAGTGTGTTTTCTTCACTTAATGAGATGGTTATTTCATGCATTTTTCTCCCTTATGAAAGTTCCTTATTCGAACAAGAGCTAAGCAATTCTAAGCTTTACATTTGCATGAAAGCTTGGAAGAGTGTGTCTGTTCATTAAACCTCGCTGAAAACCACCAAAGACCTCTTTTGTCTAGAACAGCAGCACGTAACCATTCCTGGTTTGAAGAGAGTCAATGAAGGAAGCGATTTTCCCAAACTTCAGTGGGGAAGATAGCAAGGGAAAAGCAGTAGGGTTATTCATGGACCCCATAATTTTTCTGTCTGCATTGCAGCCAGCACATTAAAGTCCATGTTCTCTCTCTCTCTTTCTCTAGCCTGCAGCCGGTCCCTGTTACTGCCCCACTGCAGTCCATGTTCCAAAGCCACAGTGACCTTTGTATCCACTAAATAAAAACCACAGGAGGGTCCTGTACTGAGCCCCCGGACTATGCTAAATATAAAAATGAGATCATTAACACTAAACTTCATGTCACCAAAGTGAAACTTAAACTGTTTATCTCCTGAATGAAAAGAAATAAAGATTAGGGAGATAGCAACCAGTTTTTCCAAACCAGATTTAATTGAGTAATGGAGATCTCTATCCTGTAGTACATACAAAAAAGGATTTTGACATAATTTACTATAAAATAATCAGCTATTTTTGTTCTTCTGTCACCCTGTCTTCTTTTGGCAAGGAAAATAACTTGGAAACAGCCAATCCATTTTTCTTTTTGTTTCTGTTTTCTTTAGTCTTCTCTATCAATGAAACTAAACTTTTCTTCTTGCTCCATCAGAATACTTACCCTGTTTTGTGAAATCGAACATTGCCTGATTTTAAAATAAAAAATGTGTATGTCTGATTTATTTCACCTAAGATTATGGTTTTGAGCTGCATACATTTGCCTAAAACTGTCTCAGGTTTATCCCTTTTTTAAAGCAGAGAGTACTTCATTGTATGTAAATACCATGTTTCCTCTATCTGTTCATCTGTTGGTGGGCATATGTTTCCAAGATTTAGCTATTATGAATTGTACCACTCTACACATGGTATGCAAGTATTACTATGTTATGATGCTTTAACTCTTTCAGGAAGATACCTAGAAAAGGAATAGCTAGTCAAATTAAACCTGTAGTTTTAACTTTCTGGGACATTTCCATATTACATTTTATAGTGGGAGTACCAGTTCATACTCCCACCAGTGGTGGGGAATGGTTCCTATAATAGAGTATAGATATAGGAAAGTAGGAAAAACTCACTCAAATGGGAAGGGGAACAACAGTGGGGAAGGGAGGAAGGGAAAAGTTTTTTTTTAAGAGAATTGAAGGAAAAATGAAAATGAAGATGACTAGTTTTTAAAACAGGAGGGAAAGAAGGGAAGGGAAGGGAGTGGAATGTCATAAAAATTAACAAATATTATGTTCAACTATAGTTTCCCCATAGTGATTTGGCTCATTATTTATGACAAACTAATAAAAAATAAATAAAAATATAAAGCAAAGCCAATTAAGATCTTTAAGCTAAACTGTTATAATTTTTATTTGGCATCATATATTTTTCTTTGATGCTGTATATTCAGTTGGGCATACCTCTAGTAACCCCACCAATGGCCAATTTTACATGAGACAAAGCCCATACTCCCTGTGCATGCTGATAAAGCCTGCCTGTTCTTTTAGGTCTTGTCACTCTCCAATTTGCTTACTCTGTTTCACCAGCCTGTGTTTCTTAATGTTTCTAAAAGACCAAGGGCTAGTTCCAGTCTTGTCCTTGAGCCTGGAGTGAGTTTCCCTCTGAACTTTTCTTGCCTAGATACTTTTTGATTTACATTCTTCTCAGAATGTCTCCTCCTCAGAAAGAATTTCCCTGAGTTCTCTATCTGAAACAGCCATCTCTCCATGGGAGCCTCTTTGAGTCATGCTCACAGCTCTAGTTTCATGAATTGTTTGTTGTTCTGGTATGTATCTCACAGCCTATGAGTACCAGGTCCTAGAATAGTGTCCTCCTCCCCAATCACCACAGTGTCAATAAACACTGTTAAATGAATAATGAATGTATCTGGCATTAAATAATTAAACATGCCATGATTTCCTCTTCATAAAAGCCTTATGAAATATACATTACTATTTTCCTATTTTCGAAATAAAATTAAAATATTAAGAAAAGTTAAAGCTGTTTAAAGTTATGCCTTGTGGTTCCCTGGGATTACAACCAGGTCATTTCACTCCAATTGTTACCCATCACTTAGTTCCATAAGCTTAGATTTGCTCAGGTTCCTTTGCTTGCCAGTGATCAAATGAAAGGAGTCCATTTATTTTGGTAAAATCAAAAAAGATTTATTCTTAGTTACCTCCAAGGAGATGGAGTCACCTCATTCAATTCACTGTCTCACCTTGTGCACATATGTTACAGCAAAGGACAGTGAGAAGAAGGGACAATGAGACAATAGTTATGTCCAGACATTTTTCCTCCATTCCATCTTCTTCCTTTGAGTGCAGAGATGAAACTAGATTTGGAACTCCTGGTACCAGCATTTGTATATTTTACCCACTCATCTGAACTGAACAGAAGTGAAAGTGTCAATTTTTGCCCTAAGCCTGAGGAATTTTGGAGAAGATGTTTATCTCTAAAGGGGAAAAAATTCTGACTTTTGAAGTTCTATTTTGCTGTGCTGATTACACAACATACTCTATTCCTCCATTGCAATTTCTTCAAATTTAGATAAAAAAAACCAGTGGACCTCATCTGTCTGCATGGGCTTCTGGATTCTATTCTTTTCCAATGATTTTTTTCCTCTTCTCTTTATGCCCATTCCCTGATGCTTAACTAATCTTACTTTTTCCACAAGACTTTGAAATCAGGACCTATAACCCTCTAACCAGTTCTTTAGCAAATTTTCCTATTCTGTATTGTTTGCCCATCTAGGATGGGGAAAAGTGGACAGGACAGAAGGAAAAAGGGAAAAAATGCAAATCAGTTACAGTATTAGTGTTTCTTAGCTCATTGAAATGAAACTTTTGTGCCAATATTGATTAGAGACACTTTAATGTCCATATCTTGTACTCTGTATTCTTTGCCTTACCATGTAAATTTTAGGTTGTTCATTTCTAAAACAGCACTAACAACAACAATCATAACAAAAATCTATTCTAACATTGCAGGTTGTGATCAGTGCAATTCATTTATAACCAATAGGATGGAAATGAGGACTATCATGGCTTAGAACTAGACTTCCCCTACCAAGCTTCATACCTCCTAGATGGGGCTTTTCTGAGAGGCTGGATCTGGGGATGTGTGAATATGGATTAAGGGTGTGGAAATTGGATTAGTCCACTGACTGGTGAGCATTGCTCTGGGTGTGGGTAATGGGAAGCTCCACCCTGGATATTGGTGGCACCACACATTAGGTTTGCAGCCTGAATGGAGTAAAAGGGAAAGATGGAAGATAGACTGCTTGCTGCTTGCTGTCCATCACTTCCTCCCTGCTGTACCATGGGCTATTTCTCCTCTGCTGTACCACCCTATCTTGGAGTCAGGTGGCTATGGACTGAAACCTCTAAAAACGGTTAGCTGAAGCAAATCTTGTCTCCTTGTGGAAGTTGGGTATTTTGTCTCAGTAATGAGAAAAATAACTAAGATAAAGACCATAGCAAGCACGAAACAAACTATTTGATCTCAGATCTTTAATCACACACTCACCTATATCTGGTCTGATGCAACTTGTTATGTTTAAGAAACTATAAGTGAAAGAGGAGCAATGTCATTTTTCTATCTTTTTAATTTCTAATTTATAATAGTAGAGAGGTTGCTAAATGGGAGCATTTTAAAAGTTCAGTTATGAAATATGAGATCATGAACAAATGGATATAATTTATAAGTGGAATTGCGAGGGCAGAACTATCTCATCAGTCTAGAGCAATTTCAGGAGGGAAAGTAGTATTAGACAGTGTCAACCAAACTATAATAAAAGTCAATCATTTTTCAACTACAAAAGGTATGAAATAATTTTAAGTTAGAGCTGTTGAAATAAAAGGAAAAAAGTTTGTGCAATGATGTTTTGGTTGTCTAAATCTAATGTGTAAATCTTATTTTCCCTTCTTTGTAAACATAAGGTTTTTGTGTTTTGTTTTTTTTATTTTCATCTCATTGTATGAGGCAGGACGATTTGAACTCACTATGAAGCTCAGACTGGCATTCAATTTGTGTCAGCCTACCTCAGTCTCCTAAAGGTTGGGATTATAGCCATATATCTGCATGCAGAGTTGTAGACACAAGTTGTGATGTTAATTTGATAGATACACTAGTGTTTTTCATCCTGGAATTTTTTTTAAATAATAAAAAGAGTAGCATTTATTATTGTAAATTAGTTATTGTCCCATTAAACTGATATCAATTTCTCCCTGTAAGCTATGTAGAGTTGATAGGGCCACAGTGCCCTTGAGATTCAATTTTATGTTAGCAATAGGAACCAGAAATACATCATAATGAAAGGAAATTCCTGTTGTAATAGTAGAAAATATATTGTATTTTTGAGATTTCTGAGTTGAAACTTTATTGAGGATTTTTGTTTCATTTTACATTTAATACATTTTTGCTATGGTTCACCATGTGGCAGAGCGTTGGCCACATCATTGAGAAGAGAAGGAAAGATTTGAAATAAGCCATAGTTAGCTTAGGAATGTGCATAAGGTAGCAGGGGATGGATCACAGGATGTACATTTTTATTACTTATAAAGCTTTTGAATAAAATCACTCATACTCTTAAGGGGTGATTCAAAAGATGTGGAAAAAATTAGATCCAATATTCAGTTACAAAAATTAAATGATGGAACTTGTACGTATTTCCAAGGTAAATTTTTCTCAACACAAACTCTTAAAAGAAAGAGGAAAGCTTTCTGGAGAGCACGAATGATGGAATCCACTGTGTCTTTTTGTGCCTGTGACTGTTTCATCTGCTATAGTGCACATGAAGAGGGCTCCATCCATTTGGATGATCTCTGTGCAATGGTTGGTACATTTCCTTTTTAACTTTTAGCAGATTTTATTTGAATAGATAACAAGCTTTTATATTTCTGTGATGGCCTGGTGTGCTTGTTTGATTTACAAATATCAAGGGATGTGGTGGTTGAAAGCTGCAAAGGTACTAGCACCCACGGGGCTCCTTTTGGTCTGCATTGGCTGAGGTTTCCAGGTAGAGCCTCTGACTGATCTCTCTAGAATTTGACAGTTGTCCTTCCAGTCTGTGAGAAGTGTGTCTTATTGCTTCCAAGGGTGGGCTTAATCTGTTAGTAATGAAATTCTTATTTTCTTCCCTTGGGTCTTCAACAACACTTCAACATTTGGGGACCATCAACTGTCTTTTTTAAGAAGTAAGCGAAGTTACAAGTATGTCTAAACACTTATTTTTGGATAATGCAACCTGTGAAAACAGTTTTATTATTCAACACTTCTGAAATGTGAAAATGAAATAAACAAAACAAATCCAAGAGCACCCTGGGACTGAAGAGTTTGCAAAAGAGATGAAAGAACTAAGTAGAAACCTGCATATATTGTTAGTGGCTTAGGATATTTACAGGCAGTCAATAAGAAAAAGCATATGAGCAAAGGCTTCATGTATATATACTTGGAAAATAACCCAAAAGAGACTGGATCATTTTTGCCAGCCAATATTTAAAAATTTCAATTATATTAATAAGAAACATCTATAGAATAATTGTTTGACTTCCTTAGCCTTTAACTACTGTTTAGATATATCTTTATAAGATTTCATGGATTGAACAAATCAAATACTTTATGATTATAAAATATTTCTGAATAGAAAATGTCTACTTTAAACTTCAGAAAGATTACAGAAAAGTAAGAATTCTTGAAAGATTTTAAGTATGTAAAACTTTAGACCAATTCATTAGTGAAACAATGTATTAAATTCAGACTCTAATTTTTGTAACTCTAAGCAGTCAACTTTGTTTTTCAATAATTTTATTAAAAACATTAATCTTTTAAAATAGTTTAAACAACTTCTAAAATTTTTGGTTCTCTTCATGATAACTTAGATTAAGCACTAGTGAAAGGTGATATAATGATAAGCCTTTTAAGGAAAATATATTTATTTCACATGTGTACCCCATTTTTCATAATATCTCAAACTTATATGGATTTTTAAAATATAACTTGACAGTGTTTGGTACATCTCCCTGCATATACTAATTATGTCAGTCTAGATTCTGGGTTGCAAGTCACACAAATAGATCTGATTAATTTATCAGAAAAAGAATCCATCAGAAGGTTATCAGCCTGTCACTCACATCCTTGTTAGAAAAACTAGAGAATCAGGCTCAGAAAATAAATGGGAAGCATAAAAACTTCTGCATAAGGATTGCCAGTGCTGGTTACTGTAAATTTAGCAGCATTGGCCTCCAAGAGCAGAGACCCTTGCAGCTAAGAACTGCCACTGGGAATAAGTTAAAAACCTGTCTTTGTCTTTACTTCCCAAACTCAATATTCAGTGTTCACAGATAACAATAGCCAATTGACTAAACTCAGGTCATGTGGCTCAAGTCTTAACTTCTGAAAGTATTGAGAGGCTGTATCTGGTGCTCTGCGGTTTGCCAACCCACACATGAACCTAGACTTGATCAAGGGGGGGAATTCTCTCCTCAAAATAAGGAGAAGTTTTGGCTAGAGAGAAACTAGAAAAAAAGGAAAAAAATTTCCTTTAAGTGTGGGTATAGTATGATACAATCATTTCTCGTTATTTCCAGTAGTTATATTCTATGACAGAAGCCACTGGTAACACTGAGCAATTGCATCTAGGGTAAGACACAGGGTTAAATTTCTCTGAGTGTTTCCTGATGGTATTTTCTTCAGTCAATATATAATATAGCTTTGTGTAGGTTTCTGCTTACAGAGGCTTTATTATGTGTTTATTAGAGATTCATTAACATTGAACTCATGGCCAAAGCAATGTAACTCACTCCTGAATGCAGCTTATGATGGAGTGCATGTATTCCCTCTAGAAGGTGCACCAAAGCTTTCTTGCAGGTAAGAGCACAAGACAGAACTTCAGCACTGTGTTTGAAACCCATTTTAAACAGTGGAATAACTAAAATACATTTTTTTAAGCGTAAGAATTCAAACAACACGACAGTGACTTAGATCACAAGAGGACATTTCTTTACAGTTTGAGAAATGAAACAAAGTGATTTTTTTCTTTTATTCTTGGACTTCGGAGGGAATGTAACCCAGGACTTCATGCATGCCAGACAAGCTCTCTTCCTTCTACCGAGCTACATCTCAACTCCATCTTGTTCAGCTTTTGACATGCAGCCAAAGGTTTAGGCATCCATTAGTGCACGTGTCTTTTGATGCTTCATACATGGACATGTCTATAAATTGCAGAGAACATACCAGGTCTATTGACTTTGGGTTGCAAATGATATCTGTAAATAATGAGAACAGACTGGATAAACATATTTGTGTGCATGTGCATAAACATGTATATCTCCAGAATTAATGGATACTATAGCTATTTTGCAAGTTGTAATGTGTATTTATGCGTATAAAACTACAACAATAGTAATAGAAATCAGTGATCCATCATATACTATTACATTCTGTACTGACATTGACATTACTATGTCTTGAAAATTCTTGGCATATTTCTATTACAGATTAATATGATGCTATGGGACATACTCTTTTTTATTGTCCAAGTTAATTTTTAATACTTCAAAAACATTTTCATGCCTATAAATTTGCAAGCATTTTTGAATTTTAGCTTTGATTGAATATGTGAAATCCTCTTAGCCATTATTCAACCATTCCTTTCAAAAAGCTAGTGCTCAAATCCTGCAGAATATTTTCAGCTTCTAGACACATTCAAAGGTAATTATCTAACTAATTAATCACTTTCCCATTTTGTTCAAGTATGCAAATCTTTATTCAAAGATTAAAATAATTTTTTTCTTTTATTTATACATATGATGAATTGGATAGACCTCATCATTCAAATAAATTCCCAGGGCATTTGGCAAATTAAAGACATTGTAACACAAATAAGCTTAATTCCTGTCAACATTTCCATCTGTGGCACTTTTCTGGACACTAGTAGAAAGTTGGTATGGCTTAGTGTTTTCAGTACTTGAATGTTTTCAATCTTTTACCATTCTCTTGGCTCACTGACTTTTGGCATTTGGTTTTCATCAATAGTCATAAAATAATAAAATATATCTTATGAGTAAATGAGGAGGAAAAACTATCAGATCCAAAAACTATGTTCCAGATGGAATACCTGGCTAGCCCTGCAGTAGTACATTGGCAATGCTGATACCTCTGGCAAAGACGGATCAGAAAGGTAGTGTTCCGCCAGCTTTGCAGCAAAGGTTTAGATTAAAGGCAGGGTAAGATTTTATATCAACCTAAGCCTGACTGATGAGACAGGACAGAAAGTTTCACAATAGGTGGAAATAGGCTGTCACATATCTCAGCTCTAAATTCTGAAGAGGGGACAATAGTATCAGAAGATAAGATCCAGTATCTGAGATTTCTCAGTATCTGAGAAATCAGAGAATGAATACAATTGATTCTAGAATCTCAGTCAGCTTCACTTCTGCTCCATTTTATGCTGCTTGTCTCAGTGGGTAAGCTCGGGTCTTGAGATACCATTTTAAGTAAGAACGAAGTCAGAAGTACTGTAGGATAAGGTCAAACAATTTAAAATAATCTCTTGGAAAAAATGTCTATAATAAATTATGTATAACAGTACAAATTTCTTTAGAAAAGTGAATTCTGTTCTTGGAAAGTAATAGAAATAGTAGTCTCTCAAACCAGATACTTCGTGTATTCATTTATGTGAGGTAAAAGCAATTTCTCATGTCTAAAATGAAAAAGATATGCCATAATTTGCCAATACTAAAATATACTTTTTGCATATTTAACATCTATGCAGCCTGGAACATCTTACTATCAATGGCATCACACAATTAAAATAGAATGACTTTTCTTCTTAAAACAAAATAATTGAGTATCTTACAGTTGAGAGTGAATTAGATTTGATTAAACATGGTAGTATGCCTTTGTTTACCATAATTATCCATTAGCGTCTTTAAAAAGAATTAGTGTGGAGGCAGTCAGAATGAGATATTCCATCCCTGAATTCTTATGGGAACAGCTGAAGCCCAATTCAAAATACACTGTAAAATGAAACCTAAATATAACCAAACAGAAACCATCAAACTAACCTCTGATTAGAGAATTTCCTGTCTAATCAATAAAAATGTTTTTTGTATTGTTCTCATGGGAACCTTATAAATGTTTCTCCTTTACTGTCTCAGGGGAGCCCTGTACCTTGTGGTCTGGTACAAATTCATGACTAGTTTGCTTAAGCAAACTTCATAATTTTTATATGCCCAAGTTTATGCATTAACATTACTAAAAATGGAATAAACTAAGCAAAGCATATAGTTAGAATAATTTCAATGCAATGTTTTGTTTCAATCTAGCAATTTTTAGACTTCCCTTTTAGAAATCAATTTCCTGTTAGCTCTGTACAAATTTTTTCTTGCTTTAGTTTTTTAATGTGTGTTTATTTATTTATTTATTAATTTATTTTTGAGATGGACACACACTATATTGCTCAGGCTGCTCCTGAATGCTTAGACTTAAGGAATCCTCCTGCTTCAGCCTCCTAGGTTGCTAGGATCATAGGCAGATGCCACGGGCCTGGCATACCAAGATTTTTGTTGAATACACCTTTGTCTCCAAAAAGAGCCTAGAATTTTCATCTATTTGTGAATTAATAATTCAAAATTGAAAAAAATTAAATAATCATAGATGATCAAATAACTAATGATTATTACCTAAAAAAACAACAATTTTTCTCCTACATTAAAAATTTATGTAGGCTTCATTTTATTTTCTTTTAATTTTTAATTGTCATTCTAATACTCCTGAGTTCAGCATATATTAGTCTACCTACTTTTCTAGTAGAGTCAGTAGCAAAAAAAAACAGAAAACAATTTCTATTATTTGAGTTCTCAAATACAAGCTTTTACTATATGTTAGTACTGAGAAAGGAATTTCAAATTTCAGTTGATACTTTACACAAAGTTTTAAAGCTTCAGAATAATTGATTTTAATTTCAAGAGCAATATTTTATTGGTAAAATACATGCAATAGGAAAAAATAATCAAACCTAAATCTAGTTAAGTTCATAGCCTCATTTTAGAAGAAAAAGTAGAATTGATCAGGAATAACTGAATTTTTCAAAAATAAACTCAGAATCGAGTTTTTCTGGTTATGAAGGTTGAAGTCCAGAGTAATGTGAAGTGACAGGAACAAAAAACCCCAGACTTTCTTTTAGTTAATATTTAAAAGTAGTTGTGCTGTTTTCTGAATCCTCAATAACTCAAATTAATCTTTTGTCAGCCTTCTTTGCACCATGTCACAGCTTTTGGATCCATTTTTCATAGGTTTTTGTTTTTAAAGTATCTTAAGTAGGGGCATCAATTGTATCTTTCAGATCTAAAACTCTGTCCTAACCCTGGTTGTTCCTTTTGCTCATGCTTTCGGTATAATTTTTAATCTCCTGAATTTCTGTTTACTAACTTTTCAGTGACTCAAGTTCTTTGCTAAAATTATACTTGTTTTGTATTATTTCATTTAGCTCATGCAACTCTTCTATTAACATCTATAAATTCACTGTTTTATTTCTAAAGTCTAGTATCTCTTTAGTAATATCTCTATGGGCCTACTCAGCACCTTATTGGCCTGGGTTTGTTTTTTATCATTTTGAATAATTTAGCTGTGTTGATTTTTTCCTCTCCATTAATACCCCATAGATCAGGTTTGGGGGAGTTGAGAGTTTTGGGAGGCATTTTATTTCTTTGTCTTCTCATGTTTCGTGTGTGTGTGTGTGTGTGTGTGTGTGTGCATATGCTGAGGTTTGTGAGTTGATCATATTGGAAAGAATTTTTTGCTTTTGTGGAGATCTCTTTAGTTTGTATCATTTTTCAATGACAGGTTCTTGGTTTGGCGAACTATAGGCCTTTGTCCCTGTCCCAAAAATCTAACCACATTTTTAAACTTGAATGAAGGGTTAACTGTAATTGGTCCAATACCCAGTTCTCTAGGAATAGAGTACAGTATTGTTAATGATGCAAAGAAAATCCAGCTACTGACATTCAAAGGAAAACCAACTCATTGCAACTATGCCATCCTGGAATTGCACAAAATCAGCAACATTAACAGGGTCTAAGGCAAATGATATTGACAGATGATGACAACCAACAATATATCATCCTTCTTCATAGACAAGTGATCTATAATTGTAGTATAAACACAAAGGCAAACCAAATATTAATGTACAGTGAACATGTACTGAATATAACAAGTACACCTCTGCTAAATATAGAAAATAACTAAAAAATAATAGCATAGAGACATCTAGATATTGAAATATGAATAATGTGTAATGGTGATCATAGGAAAACAGAAAGGGTGATTAATGGGAGAATGAAAAAGAAGTAACATTTTTAAAAAAGGAGAGAGGGAGAGAAATTTGAAGTGATGGATCCTTTGAAGAATAAAAGAAAATTAATTGAAGTTTAAAAATCAAGAAAGGATAAACAAGAAAAAAAAAGGAAAAAAGAACAAAGTAAATTTTTTTTTAAAAAAATTGAATTCAAAGAGAAACAAAAGAAAAAAACTCCAAAGAACCAATTAAAAAAATGAATCCTCCAAATTCCATGTATTTTGGAAAGCGTGGATTCTCTCTAAGGGGGAGGATGATGGGGAAATTAAGCAAGTCCCTGCTAAGACCTGCTTTGTGCCCACACTCACATTTTATGTGACCATGCTGGACCCTGCCCTGCCTTTCCCATGGATGTGGCCAGTCAATGCTATCTACCCTAAGGACTACAGTCACTCCAGCAACTCACACTTTTTATGGTGTTCTATGATTCCAAGTCATGGTTTTCTCTAGCTAGCTTATGGCCTGTGGCTTTGTGACTTTTCCCTCCCTGCTCCAGAGGCCTCTCTGTCATTATACCCCTGGCTGTGCATACTCAAATCCCTTTGGAAGCCATATACACCTGGACTGGCTCCTTACCTTGGAGGCTTGAGCTACTGCATCCCTGTCAGCCCAACCTTCAATTCTCCAAGAGGTCTATGTCCAGCCCAGACTCACTCTGGGCTTGTCATCTATGGCAGTCTCCCCCCCATCACTGTGGAGAGAGGCAACAGAACCCTAAAGTACGCTGCTCTGTGGTTTTCCTATAGTACGTTCCCAAACAAAGGACCCCTTTTTAAAATGGCTCCCAGTGAAACCCTCTCAAGTAGAGAGGGGGCTGCCCTGGGTCTCCTGTCCACTCCAGGCTGCCTTGTGGAAGGAATCACTTTCTAAGGAACATGCCCCTTGGGTTTTGTCATTTCTAGCAGGCATTGGCTTCTCTTGGGGTCACAGCCACTAGTCCAGTCCCTGTCTCCCCATGGAGCTGCCATTACTCTGTAGGCTTCCCTTGCATCAGTGAAGATAGTTTCCACTCCCTGGGTTCTGGGTGACCCTTTCCATTTGCCTGGTTCCTTTTCCTGCACTGTGCTGTTTCCCTCCAGCCTCTCTGAAGCTTCTAACCTTCTGGTTATCTTCTTCCCAATTCCTGAGGATCCACCTCTTTCCTCTCTTTACCAAGTTGTTGTCTTCCAGGTATCTTAGCTCCTAGTCCTGGAAAGGCTGTGTTTTACTGCTGGTCTCTATCCTGTTTCCTGGGTGCAACCTAGGTATTCTTTATAGAAAACAAATAGGGATATTTTACTGTAGAATAATGTGATGACAGATAATAACATTATATTGTGCATTTCAAAAAGCAAAAGATAGGCTTTGAATATTTTCACCATAGAGAAATGATAACCATTCGAGGAGATACTTTGTAACCTGATCTAAACATTACACAATATTTATGTGTATTGAAACATTACTTAGTATCCTGCCAATATGTACACTTTTGGTACTTATATGTATTAGTTAAAAAATTAATCACCTTGTCTTTTAGTTTTTCAGTGAGGATATTGGTTATACTGAATACTTAAGGAAAGAAAGGAAATGGAAAAGGATGTCTTTGAAAGGCAGCAAAAATAAGACAAAAAGTAAAGTGCTTAAGAGCTGCTTTGTGGCAAACTTTGTGGCAACAATTTAGAAATGATGGTGGCTGCCATTTAATTTTCAGTGTTTATATATTTTCTCTGCAGTACCTATCTTACAATATACCAGCAATTTTTTTAGAAGATTCATAACAACTGCTTTAGGATACATGTATCTTGGGGAAGAAAATGAGGGAAGTGTAGCCCAAAAAACACTGCTGTTACCAAGATTACCTGGTTCAAATCCTGACTGCAACACTTGACCAACCTCTGTGCTTCAATGATCTTAGCTCTACAACAAAAGCAAAATGTACTTAATATATAGAGTTTATGTCAGGATTAAATTTGTTAGTGTATATAAACTCTGGTATTACTGCCAAGCACACAGTAAAAATTAAAATCTTTGGATAAAACAGAGACCTGGAGCAGCTGGTGGCAGCATTGAGTTTAAAGGGGTGACCAGAATTGCACCAAGAATAGGGATTACAGTGCCCTGGAAAGTTTTAGTGCTGTTATGGCTTGTGTCCAGTTGTTCCCCAAAGCTTCATGTATTAGTAGTTGGGGTTTCTTCAGAGCTGGCTGGATCCAGAGTTGCATGGCTCTGGAATTGATTCATGGCACAATGCTAGACTCAAGAGCACTAGGATTAAGGGGTGAATGCTGCCCTGCTTTTAGCAGTCTACATAAGATAAACATGGCAGAAAGACACTGCTAAGTTCCCTTATTGCTTCTGCTACCTTGCGCTTATCAAAAATTGTTTTCTGGGATGCTCCTCTGCCAATCTATGCTGCCTCAGAGCCAGGAGATTATGGACTGAAACCTTTACTAACTGTGAGCTAACTAAGCCTTTTCCCCTTTAATTTTGAGTGCTAGGTATTTTGTCTTAGCATTGAGAGAAAAGTAACTAAAACAAGTGTACATTGTCACATTTGGCATCTGTAGACAGCTCAAAAATAGTGACAAACCTGTTCTTCTCATTCATTTTGCTTTTTAGAAATATTCTGTCAATAATTTGCTATACATCATATACTTTTAAAAATATTTTTTAAGAAAACTATTTTACTTTCCTATGAAGAAAATTATGTATCTCAAGATAACCTTCATTTCCTTGGATACACCAGTGTTGGGGGGAGAACTCTTGGTTTCTATTGCCATCAAGTAATTACATTACTTTGAAAATTGGAAGACACATGTTATACCATGTGAACTGCTGTATATATCTCAAAGAATCAATCTCATCTTATTTTAAGTGAAAGTATTTAGCTAATCATTCCTGAAGTGTATTTTAAATCTAAATCTATGTAAAGTCCAATAGGGACTTTGGCTATTGAATTATAATAAAAGTGATCATATCTCCTATAGAAAATATTTTTCCTTTTTAGATACCAGCCATTCAATAGCTTCCACTCAGCTCTAGGTGGGTTTCTCTAAATAGGTCACATATCCAAACTTTCTGGAGTAACAGATGGTTCTCAACACTTTTCCTTTATGTTTGACAGATTTACACATTGATTGTATTTATTTGAAAGTCTTTTCATCCTTGTTGTAATGTTTATTGTAAAACATTTGACAAGAAGCTGAAGTCTTTATCCAATAATTGTTTCTGGCTAAAGGTGCTCAAGAGTCTTAGAAGGCAACAGTCATTCCATAGAGATGGAGGAAATCATCCTGTTTTTCAGCAGCCTTGAGTCACAATGACCAAAATGCAGAAGTTAGTCTTATAACTGGTGAAGGCAGGGGACAGGGAAGCCAGCAGATCTATGACATAATCTGGAAAAAGAGAAAAAAGAGGTAGTGTTGACCAGATACCCAGTCAAGATCCCAGACTGATATTCTAGATATTTCACTCAACAAGGCTTTGATGGAACGGATTTGTTTTTCCAACCTCTTAAAGTCCATGATTTGACTACCCAATGTGTGACTGGGTTATCACTTGATTTAAGTCTGTAGATATTCTTTAGAATGAGTATCATAAAAAGATTTTCAGTGAGCTGTTGGAATATAAGTTGTCAGATTTGCTTCTGGGACAATGACTAGTAAACTGGGATCATTTTGGGGAATATTGTGGGGAAAAGAATTAGAAACCCCAAAGTAAATATATAAAGAAGGTTAGCTAAAATACACCAGCAAGGCGAGGGCTAGCAAAGGGCAAGGTGTACAGGAAAAGGGAGTCACTGGACAAGTATTCTGACAAATGTCCTTGGAGTTTTATATTTTCCCAAATTCTATCCCTCAAAGACCTAAAGGAACTAGGTTAATTCAAAATGTAGATGTTTTAGCCTGAAATGCTTTGAATTTATTTATTCAGCTTGAGGCTTTTGCTCTCACTATATGTTATTTTAGGATTAAGATGCCAGATGTTTCTCATGCAGGATGCTGGCAATGAAATTCTTCACATATTTACCTTTTGATTCCTATCTGGGAGGCTTTGACTGAATGCCACATGACTAGAATTAAAATAAATATGCAATCCATCTTGAGTTTCCCCCATAGATTTAATCCTCAATCTTAATAGCATTGATATTAGGCAGTTTGCTCCTTTTTGTTGATTCTATCTTGTCTGCAATCATACCCTGAAAAATAAAATTAAAGATATATAATTACAGTCTCTCTGTAAGCTGTTGACTATTTCGTGTTGAAAAGCATTCTGTGCTGGCAGCAGAAACACCACGGCAGTGGTCTAATTTCCTCTAATCCACTAGGTGATATGTAATTACAGTCCTCTCTGAAAGCTGCTGACTATTTCGTGTTGAAAAGCGTTCTGTGTGGGCAGCAGGAACACCACGGCAGCGGTCTAACGTCCTCTAATCCACTAGGTGATATGTAATTACAGTCCTCTCTGAAAGCTGCTGACTATTTCGTGTTGAAAAGCATTCTGTGTGGGCAGCAGGAACACCACAGCAGCGGTCTAACGTCCTCTAATCCACTAGGTGCTGCTTATTACAGCCTTCCGTTTGCTAGCTTTCTGGCTGCTCCGTCTTTTCTTGTATATTTTTTCATTCAGTTTATTGTCCATTTTCATTTCATCGAGCAGCAGAAAATACAGACCATTCCAGGAGTGCTCCCTGGCTTGCACACACTTTCAGTTTCTATATTTTGTGGTAGAATTGATTTTAATTCTTTTTGATTCAGAGAAGAAAGACATTTATAACAAAGATTAAGTTTTAAAAATTTTTTAGGTGTCAGAATATTATGAGAAATAACAGAAGAATGTAAGAA
The DNA here is from genome assembly GCA_004027455.1 of Hydrochoerus hydrochaeris. Taxonomy (NCBI): domain Eukaryota; kingdom Metazoa; phylum Chordata; class Mammalia; order Rodentia; family Hydrochaeridae; genus Hydrochoerus; species Hydrochoerus hydrochaeris. The sequence continues at coordinate 3,468 of PVLA01009725.1, read as the reverse complement.
TCTTTTCAGGTGTCAAATTGATGAACAAGGTGACAGATACTGGAAAGAAAATAATACTTGGAAGAAAAGATGCTTAAACCTACTTTGTGAAACTTTTCCTTTGTGTATATGTAGATAATATAATTCTTCAAACCATAAAATATTGAATGGTGTCAATAAATGAAAAATATATTAATTGAATATATAAATATCTTATTTTGCACATCACTAATTATATACATTTACTTGTATACATGTAACCTTCATGGTCTTTGAATATCAGCTTTATCATCTTTCTGATGTTAAAATTGCACATGACACAGTATAAAATATTTTTAAGATGAGAATCAAACCCAGGGACTAGTGCATGTTAAGCATGAGCTCAATCACAGAGCAACATACCTGTCTCACAAAAGTGGGGTATTTGGTTAGGTTTCTTGTAGCTTGATTCCACTTAGTTGGATTGTATCTCCATGAAGGTAGGAACTTGTCTAATTTTTAAGCATCACATTCTGAGCCTATCACAGAAAATTTTCCATAATGTTTAATGTATATGAATTCGAGCATTCAAGTTAAAATGCTTCCTATGAGAGGCATAAAGAGATATTCACTTACAGATTTAAAAATAATATACAGTCAGTCATACAGGGTGAAGTACAACCAAATGTGGAATGAGATTAACATTTTGAAATCAGTTGTTAGCTATTATGAGCATTTGAGAAAATTGCAGAGAAATCAAGATAAAGAAACTTTAGATTACTCATATTAGTTATATTTTCAGATTAAAAGAAGAGTTTCAAATTCGAATATTGACTTTGTTTTTAAAAAAGAAATAAAGATATCTGGGGGATGGTATGGGATCAAACCACATCAGGAAAAAGGCTACCTTGAACGTTAAGAAAATGTTCTGATCTTGATTATGGTGGTAGTTACACAGCTCTATACATTTGCCAAAATGCAGAGCTATATGCTTAACATGGATACCTTTGCCTTTTGTAAGTAATATGGTTGATTCAAAGTGTTCTTGAGAAAACAAAGTAATCAAAATAAAGTGAAAGCTGATATTGTGCCTTTTCATAAGTTTTGTCCAGGAAAACATTTTGCAACATGACTGGAAGCCTAACCTGGAAACAGTTTGTCAACTTGGAATTTGTTGACTAGAAAAGCAATAATTGTGTCGTTTTCAGTTTAGTTTTTCAAATTATTTTGGCTATTAGCTGCCGCAGGAGCAATGTGTAGGAAGTATTAGAGCTGAAAAGAACAAGAAAATCTTAAAGCTTTTGATGGTGGTTAGAGAAGGTAATAACTCATTGTGGTGGTCATATTTTTATATGAAACACCTTTAAGGACACTAAAATTGTATTTTAAAAAGATTAAAACAATTTTTTTTTAATTTTGAGATAAGTTCTCATTATATCATTATGTTGCCCAGGTTGGGCTCACAGTTGTGATTAGCCTTCCAGAGTGGTGGGATTGAGGATGTGTGCCACCAGACCCAGTGGAAATTCTGCTTCTTACAGGTAGATTCACCTTGGCTCAAGTCATGCTTCAGTAAAATTCATCGCAGACTGACAGTCTCCTAATATGAAGATGCATTTGATACATGGAACTTTACCATGCACCAGAGTTTAGCAATGCAGGGCAGCATTGGTCACCTCACTGACTGGGAGCTGGGCTCACTGCCCAGATTGTGAGGGAGCTCACTCAGACTGATAGTCTGGGAAAAGTCCAAAGTTAAAATGTGGATGTATGGTTGCTAGTGAATGTATGTTACCTTTGAACCATCATAGAGTTAAACAATTGTCAAGTTGGTAGGAATTTGGTACAATTTATAGTTTTTGTTCCTGATTTTGCTCACTTTCATGCACTGAGCAATAGTCTTACCTTGATTTTTTTTTGAAATGTTTTGGCTATGCTTTGGAAGACTTTGTCAGATAACACTGTCTGACTTCAACACACTTTAAGTTTCCCCCACCAAGACATAGACAAGGGGTCATAAAGTAAGAGCCTAACAATGAACTCATCATGTCAGATACTCAAATAAATAACATGGGGATTGAATTATTCTGTCCTGTGGACTTTCAAAATTTCCTTTGACTGGGTAGCCCATATCAAGCAGTCTAGGTTTCATTCCAGTTTGTTTGCCATTATCGTATGCAAAATGTTTGTAATGTATTCTCATTTAATTTGTAACCACCAATATTTTAAACTAGAATGCAAATTCTCTTTACATCAAAGATCTTTGGATACATGACAAAGATCACTATTTTTCACACTTAATGACCTCCACTATAGTTTGAACACTGCTTCAGAAGTTTGGGTGAGTTTTTTGCCTTCTAAATCTTGTCTTCTCAGAAAAGATGACAGGCATTTTCCTAACCCTTTTTGTAACGAGGCTGTGAAATTGTAAACTAGGCTCATCCTGATAGAAGCATCCACTCAAAAGTAAGATTTAGAAGAAGAGAGAGCATCAGGCAGTGAATGGTGCTTAGATACACAAGCCATAAATTTAGACATGTGCAGTAACCATTCCATGATCATGTGAGTTCATTTATCCTTTCATTCATACATACAATCTCAGAAAAAGTATCCAATGATTATTTAACAGAGGAGAAAAAACAATAAGAACTTGATTTCATTCTACTATTCTATAGCCTATGCCAAAAACAAGAACTTTGCAGTATTATATGATACTTAGGGATGTTCCTAAAAGACTGTGAGGAAGAATATTTGTAATTATCCTGATGAGAACATGGAGCACAATTTCCCATCATCATTTGGTGTGTAAGGTGAAAAGAACTTAGATAGCATTATAATTATTCCTGAGCATTGATTAATAATTTGGTTAGCTTTGCCAAGGTTTACTTAGGAGTAATTGCAATGAGGGATTGGTAAAAAGGCATTTTGAGTTCTGTTTAGGTAGATAACAAAATGTACCTAAAATGTAAGATTACTCATTTCTTATGTAAATTGTCAACTAACTATAAAAATTATCAGTAATCTGTTGGGATTAATAAATAACAGAAGTTATGTCAATAGCAAATGGGTTGATGCTATTTGTTTATTTGTATAGTACATGTTTGCAATGCATAATATTTAGACTCCTTGTGTGGAGTTAGTATACATACATAACACGTTTTAGTAGTTTTTTTGTTTTAGGGTACAGATTTGCCACTGAAATCAGTGCGAACTTCTCTTAGCATGACCTGACTCTTCCAGCATCCAATTTACTAGTGGTGAAATCCTCAGAAGACAAAACCCTTAATCTATGATATTGGAGCTATAGTGTGTGTGTGTGTGTGGGGTTGTATTAGCTAACCATCAAGGGATAGAAAATTTATGTTATGTTAGGTTGTTTATACTAAAACTTTCCTGCCATGAATTGAACAGAAACTCAACCTAAATTACTATGTTAGATTTAGGTATTTGGGTTTTCCTTTTGTTACTCCCAGGAACAATATCAGTAGACTTATGAAATGCCTTGATACT
>PVLA01009724.1:0-63161 GCA_004027455.1 Hydrochoerus hydrochaeris | reverse complement strand
TACTCACACTACTCTGCTTAGATGTATTATATTCTGTTCCAGTCATTCTACCTGTACTAGATTGGAGGGCACAGACAGTAATCCTGAAAATAGCAGGATATAGTATGGTAATCATCCTTAATTTCCTATTAACTTAATCTGAAGCTCTGTAAAACCTACACTGTTTTACCATGATTGATCATAATCCAATCTGGCTTGTTGGATCGCTGTTTTGTATTGATAGATTTTATTCAAAGCTGTTGTGATTGATAGTATCAAGTCTGAGAGCATAGGCAACTGCACTTAAGATGACAAGATCCACTAGAATATCCACTACGGTTTGATTATTACCTGCCTTTGAAGTTTTATACTGTCTACAATGTTTTATTTTTACTATTCTTATTATTTACTGCCATACTCAATTATGCTGCTATGTTCAATTATGCCTGATGATATAGACATTCTATTGAAGATAATAAGAAACAGCACAGCAATCATTGTAGATCACCTTATACTGTGGTTTTATACAACTTTTTGGTTTCATGTTTTTATATGAATTTTTTTTGTTTTGTCTTGCTATGTTTTGTTTTTCCCTCTAATACAGAAAGTATAGAAATACATGCAGAGATTCATGCATGCGTAGCTGTTCACACTCTCACTCTTTGAGTATCTACTTTGTATGCTTTAATTTTGTAACTTGAACAACTATTTCTAAGAGAACAATATGTAATTTATCAACTAGTGATTTCTTACTGTTTATCTTTTTTTTAAAAAGTTCTATATTATCTCTACCCTTTACATTTTTTCTCTTTAAATAAAAAGAAAAAGAAACTGAAAATCCAAGTTATAGTCTTTCCTGAGACTCACAGCAAACCCTTAGATGTGAATTCCTATGAAGATAAAAAATAATTTACCACAATCTTGAGTTTTAATGGCACAGGATGAACACTCACCTTCCAAAAGTCAAGTCTCCCTCAAATATGGCTCCTCTTCCAAAAGAGAGGAACACTGTATTGAAAAGAATCTGGCCAAAGCATGACCAAAACCCAATGGGACAAACATTAAGCAAACATTAATGATCTATGTGGCCATTACTCATGATATATTAACTTGATTGGATTAAAAGGTGACTAGCTTATTAGTATAGCACACTTTTTGATGTTTCTGTTTGGGTCAGACACTTGGTATTTGATCTCTCTCCCCTTTCTGTGGCATTGTTCTTCTGCTGTGCTTCTTGGCTGCTATGAATTAAGCAACTTTTCACTGCCATGCCTTTCTGCCATGATGTTTCTACCTGAAAGCAGTTGGCCATAGACTGAACCCTAAGTCCTGCAAGCTAAATAGTCCATTTCTTTATTGAGTTGTGGATATCTGCTATTTTGTTCCAGCAACAAGAAAACTAACATACTCCATGTTTGGCACCCATGGCATATGGGAATAAAATGTAAGTTTAAAAGGGCTTGTGTGGTCTTGTTGGTTGTAATTCACATGGCATCTCTCTTGGACTCTACTTTCCTCAGCATACATTCTGTATTCTTGATATCTCTGACTTCCTAGAGTCTCCACTGTACCTTTGGCTTCTTTCTCATAGCTTCATGCACTCACATCCCAGGGGTACATTTCCTATACTCTCAAGTCTTCCTTTGTAATCTGGGTAGAAACATTCTTAACCCCATGACTCTTGAATTCTATATAGCAGCATCATGTGAATGATCACAAGATCTGTAGCCAGCTTGAGCTCCTTCAAATATGGCTGCTTCAACCTCTGAATACATGGATGGCTGAGCACAGTGAAATGAATATGGAAGAACCAGTTCCATACGAAGCCCTTTTTGTGCAGTGATTCTGGAGACTCTCTTCTTAAATGAAGCTCATACTTTCACACTATTGAGCATATAATGAGTGGAGTCTTATTATTCCTGAGATATCCTCAAGGCATCTTCCTTCTTGTTCCTGTACCAAGTACTTGGCTTCTTTTTAAAGGCATTAATTTCTTCAATAACCAATCTCTTTACTTTATACATGGTTGACTTGGGGCCAAAATTCAAGTTTTTCAAAGTTCCTTTTCTGATTTTTCTCCTCTAACCTTATTATATGTCTGGGTAAAAACAGTCAGTAATGCCATGCCAAAGCCTGATGTTGGATTGTCTTGAACTTTTCTTTACCTGATCAACTAGTCCACAGCCCTTAAACTCAGTCTTCCAGAGTCACAGGACATGGGCCAAATGCAAACAACTTATTTGCCAGAATGTGGCAGGCACGACCTCTTGTCTAATTCTTAGTAGAACCTTCAGTTGAAACCTCAAGAACCTGGCCTTTGTTTTCTGTTTTATTTTTGTTGTTGTTTTGTTTTTGGTACAGAGAATTGAACTCAGGACCTTGCGTTTGCCAGGTAGACACTTGCTCTGCTGAACTATACCCCTGGTCCATGCTTCCTGCATTTTTATCAGCATTCTGTTAGTCTATTTCTGAGTAGAACCACTCAACAATCTCTTTCTTGGGGGAGGGGGATACTAGGAATAGAACTCATGATCTCATGCTTGCTGGGTAGGCATTATGCCGCTGAGCTATATTCCTGGCCTTTAATGTCTTTTTATATCATTCTAAAGCTTCTTTAGCTCACATCTTAAGACCTTCCCAATTCCTTTTGCAAGCCAGTTCCAAAGACTCTGGATCACATGGTTACAATCCTATTTATTTGGAGCCAGTTTTTTATATTAGTAAGCATTTCCATTACTGAGACCAAAATATCTGACACCTCATGATTTATAGGAAACAATGGCCTATTAACCCACAGTTTCAAAAGTTTAAACCAATAACTGGCTGGCTCCAAAGAAGAAACTTCATACTAGAAGTTCATAGCAGAGCAAAGCTGCTCAGTTCATGGTAACCAGGTAGCAGAGAAAGGGAACAATGCCAAAGGGTAGGGACAAGGCACCAGATATAGATCTCCAGTCATGCCTACATCACCCACCTGGATCACCCAGAAAGTGTGCTATACTGATGCTTTGGGTAGCAGCCAAGGCCATCAAATTGACAATCTACCTCTACTGTCAGAGATATAATAATAATATAGATGTAAAATATCAAGTTAATTTTAAGATATTTTGAGGAGGAAAACATTTATGCTGAAATACTGTCATGTATTTGTTTTTGTATTTTTAAAAAAATATACAGCACATGTATATGGAAAATGTGTTACTTTTTTCTCATTGCTGAGACAAAACATCCAACAATAAAAGCTAAATGGGGTAAAGGTTTATTGAGCTCATAGTTTGTAGAGGTTTCAGTCCATAACCAGCTGGGTCCAAGGCAGCGTGGCTTGGCAGAGGAGAATCCAAGAGGAGAAACAGTTCATGGCAGCAGAAGACAGCAAAAGCAAACAAGCAAGGTAGAAGAGACAAGACTCTTTCTGTCCCTTATATTGTATGCAGGCTACCTGCCCTATTGTGGATGTAGAACTCACACCCATAATCCTAGCTAGAACTATGCCAAACCAATCAGTGGAGAGATTTACTTCCTTAATCCCAGCATCACACACTCTAGATTCAGCCACCACTGAAAAAGTCCTATGACTGTATGAGGCTTTGGAGGGACATCTAGACGCAAACCATAACAGAAAGGTAGGATGACAAAACAAGCATGAGAAAAAGTGCCCTGTAGGAATTCAATATTATTCTCTCTCTCTTTCATATATATATGTGTGTGTGTATAGTATATTTTTTATTTTAACAGAAAAAACTAACAATAAAACAGAGTTTTAAAGCAGGTTACTAGGAGAACTGCAATAGTTAATATATTGTGTATTGTTGTCTTCATAGTAGTTATTCAGAGTACAAGATATCATGCTAAGCATGATATCAAAACCTTTAAACATTTTTTTGGGTAGGGATATTACAAATACTAAAAAAGACCAAATGTTTTGCATTTAGTGGTTGTTGCACTCAGAATTTCTTTCTACTATCTTTTCATGCCTTTGTATTCCATGTAAACTTCATAATAAACCTGCTGTGTAACTTAATGTATTGTTTAAATAAAATCTTTTCAGAAGGTCTTATTCAGAGTTGGACTGGATGTTTGAGAGAAGGTGTTTCCACCTGAAACCAGAGACATCCATTTAGCTGCTGTGGTCTCCAGGCCATGCATATTGACTGATTTACTGTCACAGATAATCCAGTGCTTGCCCAGAAGCCATTTCAGTTTAAGGGCATGAGGTTTGGCAGGCAGCATTGCTTGCAATAATGTAATAAAAGGGAAAGAAATCCATACCTGGTTGTGAAAGGAAAGAGTATTTATTTTGCCAGAGGCGGGTGGAATTGTCTCAGTGATTTAGTAGTAGGTCAAAGCAGAGCTGTATAAAATAATCCACCATCACCCATATTCCTGAAATGACCAGCCTGCTTCAGAGTTCCTAAATCTTGTACACTCTTAAGTAGTAGGGGAAGGAGGGAAAGTTACTGATTTTATTTGTCTTTCTAGTGCATTGATTTATGACGGCACTATTGCCATTATTCTCGTCAAGGTTCTTTCTGTTGCAACAATCAGAATGTCATGTAAACTCATTTAAATCTCTTAAAATCAGAGATTAGGACTAAAGTAGAAGTAGGCTTCAAGTAAAACAGAACTGAAATAAAAAGGCACACTTCATATACCTTGGGAATACATGAAGGATTGCTAGCATTGATCTTTGATATATCTCCCAGCAATTTGTTCCATTCTTGTCTTTCGACACATTGCCTTCTTATTTTTGCATACAATATAAAATCACTACAGCTTCTACTTTGTCCCTTTTCAATACAAATTCCATGCCATAAATTTCATTGCTAACTGACCAAATTTTTCATTGTTGAAGGTCTCACTTCCAAATTCCCAGGAAAAGACCAGGAACCAACCACCTCATCTATGCTTTGGCCAAGGTCTTTGTATCAGGTGATAATATGCTGAGCTGGTGAATTAGTGCCTTGAGGGCATTTTGAGTGTGGACCTTTATTATGTGATCTACTGTTCATTCAGCTGGAACTATGGAAAGAAAAGGCATAGTAGGCATGTTTAAAATAACAGTGCATCCTAATATTAAAATCAGGTGTGCCTTTTCTCTTAAAAATGTTGATTGTCTACTATATGCTTATATCCTAAGTATTTTACTAAACTTGGAAATGTAGCTGTCAAAAACAAGGTAGAAAATCTCTTTTCTTCCCTTGTATGCCCTGACTGAATTGCTTTTAGATCATCTTAAGCAAGTTTATCCAGTATATTCTTCATTTAGGCACTGTCTCTGAGTCTTCATGTTATTATGCATCCTAAAGATCCTTGCTTATCATAATGCGTAAAGCCTTCCCATTTCCATTATCCTAAAAACCGTGTAAAATCCATTTCCTACAAAGTCTTTGCACTCTACTCTTATCAAAACTTCATTTTCCACCAGATCCTCACTTTTTTTTCTTAGGGATTTATCACTTTAATATGTTCGTCCTTTAGTGCTTATCCTCTTTGTCTGTCTCAGCTCAGCGAACATCCCCAAGGTGGTGAGTGGAATGTTTTGTTTAAAGAGTTGAAACCACCCTGCTCTCTATAAAATGGACAGTTGGTTTAACTTATTTTCTATAAGTTAGACTCAAAGAGAGAAGCTTTATCATTTACAGATCTTCCTTTCCAGTATAGACACCATGCAAAGGTATTTTCTGTAGTGTAAGCAACTGGTTTAATAAATGCAATTCTCCAGTGACTCACTGAGCTGGTAAAAATCCAGGTACACTATTGTTTCTTCCTGTAGGCACTTTAACAAACTGAGTGAATAGCCCACCAGAGAAAAGTTGTCACTTTCACTGATTCATCAACACTTTCCCCAGCAATCACAATACCTGTGCCATCTGTGTTTGGCACTTTACAAAAAAAAAAAGAAGAAAAAGAAGAAGAAAAGCTCCTTGCAACAGCCATACAAATCAGGGGCACTAACAAGGTCATGCAGAAGGGAATTTCAGGACTCTAAGAAGATGTTCTACTGCAAGCAGCAAGCAATAACAGCATTCTACACAAGTTCTCCAGCATCCTAGGCTGCTCGGCCTCAGCCTAGAGCGGCTTTGAGTCCACAGGGAAATGTGTATTATGCCTGGGTTAATTTGCTGATTAATCTCTAGTCAGTGGTTTGTACTTTCCCCAGATGGCCAATTAAAATTTACAACTGGCAGAACAGTGTCCTGTTGGCAGACTGCTGAGGGCTCGAAGCTAGAGGCAGTGACAGAAGGAGTGGGCCGAGTTCTGCCTTGTTTTCCCCTCCCTTTTCTTTATTTCCCTCTCTTGCTCTTTTTAAAGCTGCTGGATTTATTCAGAGGAAAGTGTAAGCTGGGCTTATGCAGTAAGTGTGAGATGTGTGGCGTAGTTTACAACTCTGCTGCTATTTACTCTCCAACACTCTCAGGGCCACTCCAGTATTCCAGGCATCAACGGTTTTACCCACAGCAAATATAGCTGACAAAATCAGCCAGGGGGCACAACTGATTTAACAGCTTCTGAAATGTAATAGCCTTTTTTTTTTTTTTTTCCTGATTTGCAGTCCCCATGGATTGATGGTCTAATATCATTCACTTCCTCACAAATATATAAAACATTTACAGTTGTTTGCGTAAATCAAAGGCAAAATGCTGTGTGTGAAGCAGATAATAAGTAATGCTGTGATATATAAATATATAAAAGATAACATACTTTTACAGCAATGGCCTCTAAAATTAACTGTTACTTTTTACTTATCATTGTATACAAATTGCATCGAATACATAGCTGTATAAAACATACAGCAAAGAATTTAATTAGAGAAATGCAATTTGATATAATTCTTTATTTTATAGTGAAATATCTACCATGTGCTTAAAATATGTATGAGTCATCTGGATTATAAATTCTGATGGCAATTGTTAATCAAGTTCCATTGATACTTAAATAAGCCAAACATGTAATAATGGATGATATTAAGACGGTTTGCTGTTTCTATTAATCATTGATAATAGTTGCCCAAAATAAAAGAAAATAAATAAGTTCCTATATGTGGGCAAAATTTTAAGGTGAATATTGTATTATTGATGGTTAAAAATAATTAACAGGATTCAAGTATATGTCTCACATTAAATAAAGAGGGGAGGTATTTTGAAAAATTATCTTTATGTAAATTATATAGAACTTTAGATTATGTTTTTATGTTCAGCATGTGTTGTAAAATTTACACACTGGACATTAAAAAGTTTTATTAGACTCTAAGATTGGACCTTAAATTCACAGTAGCCCTTTGTGAACCATATAGTATATATGATGGTAGATATAGCAAATAAATAATTTTTAAATTTATTTTTATGGAAATAAAATTTGAAAATGTTTAGAGGTAAAAGTTGCTCATGGACAGTGGCTGTTTCTTATTAAATTTTTCTTTCATTAATAATATTACCTATCATACAGTGAACTTTCAAGAAATACTTAAATATTGCACTAATTTATCCCAACAAATAGAAAAGGCTCAATTTACATTTTGTAAGGCTTTCAATGGCAAACTTCATTCATTTTTTAAAATAGATCTTAGAAAGAGGTTTGTTGTTTTTTCTGACCTTGAATTGTTCTTGCCCAGAAGGTCATCAGGAGCTTATAGACTGCTCCATGGCAGGCACCATGTATCTTCCTTTTTTAATGCTCAGAGTGTTAGCATTAGCACATTTGTTCAATAAATGTATTCTGAACTGAATTCAAAGTCCATCTCGAATTGCTGTCATCCTTTACTGAAACAATTCAATTTTGTTGGTTAACCTTTTACACTGTAAAGCCATATTTTATGTATCAGTCAGCTTTGCAGTAGCTGGGCAAAATATCCAACACTTAAAGAAGGAGAGGTTTATATGATTTACAGTTTCAGAAGACTCAGTCCATGGTTGCCTGGTTCCAATGGAGGAGCATCACAGCAGAAGTGGGGTGGTGGAGCAAAACTAGTTTTAGCTATGAAGCAGAACAAGGGAACAGCACTAGAAAGGAAGAGATTAGGAACCATATAGAGTATCGACAGTCATGCCTCCATGACCCACCAACACACACCAAAAACTATGGTAAATTAATTCCTTGGGTAGTTTATAAATCAAACAGGCTAACAATGAAGCTTAATCATCACTTGAAATTTTAGCTCAGTGTACAAGATGAATATAGGCAAAAAGAATTACAAACAGATATGCAGACAAAACAGAAGTGAAGAAATATATTTAGTTTTATATTTTTTGTGTAGTTACATAGACTACAAATTTTCTTTGCATTAATTATTTTGCACATTAAGCAAAACAGTTTTATGAAATATATGTATTGCTTTGAGATATTTGACAATACTTATGTGTTACTCTTTCTTAGTTGATCAAGGAGTTTGTATACCACTAGTAGCTGACACTCTGACTCAGTACAGAATGGGTCCCAGAGGAGACACTATTTCATGCCCCAAGTTGAAAGTATTAACTCATGAATCATGTTTTAATGCAAGATTGTAAATTGACTCCATACATATTTGTTAAGCACATATTTTGCTCATGATACTCTGTTAGACACTACTGGGTATACCATGGAGTTTCAGATATCAAGAACCTTGAGATCTATTACCCAGAATAGCAGTAAAACAAGGCTCAATATGATTACAATCAAAAGGAGTACCAAGAACCATGTGGAACATTACTAGAAAATTATTAATTTTTATTTGGAAGAATTTGAATGTCTTCTTTGGGGATGTGAGCGCTGAGGAATAAACTGGGATTTGTCAGAGAATGGGCAGGAGAGAGACTTTCCAGGAGGAGAGAATAAGCAAAGGAGTAAAGGTGGAAAAACTTTAATTTAAATCAGAAAATAGGAATTGATGAAAAGAATGATAGGATGTGTGGGTAAGGGCACAAGATAAGAATGGAAAGGTCATTTGGTAAGTTTGGTAAGTTAGAGGTATGGAAATTTGAATTGAGTTTTTGATCAACACACAATCTTTAAAGTTGTGCAGGGAATGAATTCTAGTCATGTTTATTTTTAACAATGAATAAAAAGTGGTAGAAAAGGAAGTTGGGACTACTACAAAGATCTAAATAAGAGATGTGAATTCTTGAATGGTAGTAGGGATAAAGATGAATGAAATAACATATTTTTGGTGCAAAATTGAAAAGATAAGATGGAGATAAGGACATTTATAGGCTGGAAGCTAAAATGAGTGGAAATAATAAATGAGAAATAATAAAAAGATTATACTTATGGGAGAATGAAGTTCACTCTGAATTTTTTATTTGTTGATTCTGAGGTATTGATAAGATAACATTATTTCCCTGTTTGACAAATTGTCACAAATATAGGTTGTAGTTAGCAGTGTGTCAATTACTATCTGTAGAATATGTTAATGGAAGTCAGGAGGGTATATATTGTCATTGTCAGTGACAATCCACACTGTCAGTGACCACTCAAATTGTAAGGATTCAATCACTGCTGTACTGAGCAGTAAACATAGTTGTCCCAACTTCCCCAATGCACTCTCTGTCTCAGCTTTCTTGGTTACTCTGCAGATTTCTGAGGCCACCTCTCTAAAATGACAATTAAAAAGTTGACATCTGCCCAATATAAGGTCTCTGAACACTGACGTAGTACTAGGATTCTTTCTATTCTAAACGTACATTTGCCATTGCTCTTAGTTGTCAACAATTTTTCTGATATCCTTACAGAAGGACTACGTAGCAGGAACAAAAGCAAACTGCAGCGTGGAGCAGATGATATCACAGGTTAAGGAAGAAATGCTCAGAGAGGCATTAAACTTCTTTATCTGTGTATCTACTGTGTTCTTTAAGCTACTTGCTGTGATACAGACTAGGAAGCAAGAAATAAAAAGGATAATATTTAATAAGGTTTTAAATTATGATTGTACAAAAATAAGATGAAAAATATAAAGATGTTCAATAAAAACTTTCAGTTCAGGGGCTGGGGATTTAGGTCTGTGGCATAAGTGCCTGCTGGCAAGTGTGAGGTCATGTTTGATCCCAAGCACCAGAAAAACCAAAACGAAACAAAACAAAACAAAACAAAAATCCCTTTCAGTTCCATTTTCTCATATTTTAATGGGCACATACAATTGACAATATGTATTTATACATGAGATAAAAAGATTATATGTTGGTACTGTACAGAAATTTATAAAACTTTATTCTATATGATCTTCTTAACTGAAGAAAATTAAATTTTACAGGAATTAATATATTGATCATATACAAAATATTCATTAAATCACTACTTTTTCTTTTGTGAGATAATATTTACATGTAGAAAGAGTTAATGAAACATACTTTATAAAAATGTGCTGCAGGGGTAGCATGTTGAGTCCCTATCAGAAAGAATAGATTTTGACTACTGGATCATGAATATATTACCTGCAAGTCTTGAATATTCTTGTGATTGTTTTTATGAAAGCTTCAAATTTTGAGATCTAGACATTCTCTGATTTTTTTTTGGTGAGGTAGATTAGAATGTAACAGATCATTCTAAGGCAAGATGGTTTGAGTTTTCTAGTTGAAAGGTCATGTAGCAAAATCAGTGTGCTAGCTGTAATCTTATCATGGCTTTCTCAGCATGGGAGAAATTTAAGTATTCATGATATTGTAATTACACATACTGATTTCATGTATCAGTAATGACCTTAGAAGGGAGTTGAAAAAGTGTGCTTTCTCTTCATCACAAGCCAGAAAAATGCTTCTTACTTTAATTGTTTGCTATTTAATTTACATTATATAATTTTAATAAATGTTTTAATTTGATCTAATAACTGGCCCTAAAAATACTGTTCTTGCCTTTTGTGATCTACTCTCAGAAAGAATAATTTTGGTGATACAGATCTAAGTTATTAACCAGTGAATTGCATAAACCCTTAAGTAAATAATGAAAATGTAAATATTAGCTCTAAGCTCTAATAAGAGTTGGGTCAGAGTACTGTTAGACACTATAAGCTGCACTGAAGCTTATTATTACTGTTTTCATTATTTTAATTGTACATGCCTATTAATTGTAAACTTCAGCAATATGGAGTGTGGGAAGCCCCCAGCACTTTTTGCACAAGTTTAAGCATGATTATTTAATTGACAGTCAAATCATCTCTTGTCTGTTTCAATGACCCATAGTGCCTCTTGGTAGGGAAGTCCTTTACAAAACTCACAGCTCAGTGGCAGACGATGTGTATCTAACCCCTTCTTCCAGCCAGTACATCTGGTAGTCAATATAATTTAGGTTCTTCTCTAGACCTGGCACTGATCTACTGAAGTATTTGGTGCACTTAAAGATTTTTCCATGAACATTTCTTTATTTTACTTGAACAAGAAAATGAAACCATGAATCTTTAAGGTCTAGATGATCCAAACACAAGTTAAAAGAAAGCTCTTTACTGTGCTTCATTCTATCAGTCTAAGATATTTGAAAATAAAATATAGAAACTCAGATTGTACATATATTATTAGACCCTTAATAATTATTCAGAATTTATAGTATATGTAGAAATGGCTACTTGTGAACATACTCATGTCATATGTCTAAAATTGCACTTTGAGCAAAGGCACAAAGATAGGTGATTGTGGGGTGGTTGTGTGTGCCATGAAATCCTGCATGGTGCAACCAAAAGGAAACAAATCAACATATGTCATATTCAAAGAAGATAAAGGCACAGCCAATGGGACTTTGTTGAGAGAGAGAGAGAGAGAGAGAGAGAGACAGAAGAAAGGAAGAAACTACTTTTCATTTAAATTATGTGCAATGAAAGTAGAGTTTATTCATGGGATGAGCAGGAGAGAGAACATATAAAACTGTGGTATCTCTTGAAAAGCTCAGGCATTTTTATTCTGTCCAATTTTTAGTATGCTTGATGTTAAAAGTAGGTAAAAGGGTCAGGTTGAGATAAGATCCTTTAAAATAAATAATTGTATGTGTTTATGCATTATTATTTGCATTTTATTGCTTGCATGTAGTTTTATTCAAACATTCATTGAAAATATCCATGGAGCGTCTGACACAGAGTAGACACAGCATTGAATGAAGAGACATACCTGGGAGGAGACAGTCATAAACAAATACATAGGAAGAAAGTGTGATGGCCATCATTCTTAGAAAGTGTTAGGCAGGAAATTAGGTTAGGGTGTGCACTTGAAGAAACATTATCAAGTTTAATAGGAATATCAGGCATCATTAGGATGATGACACATACATCAGGTAAATACATCAGGCAAGTGGAGAAGAAGACTGTATGGGGAGATAGAATTAAAGGTCCTGAGGTGCTTGTGAAAATGAGATGTTCAAGGAAAAAGAGGATGCAGTATGCTGGCAGTACAGGGAGGAAATGAAAGTCATAGAATATATGGCCCAAGGGGCAGAGGGGATTGTATAATGTGTTTTTGACTAGCGTTATGGCGAATTTTTTGTTTGGTTTGTTTATATGGGGATTTAAAGCAAAATTTACTCAGAAATATCTTTGGAGATCATGATTAAAGTGGCAAAGATATAAAGAGCACAAGTCAAGTCATTCTTAGGAGGCCATTTACAAAGTCCTAGGCAGAGGCAATAGTGATTTGACAAGTCATAACAAGAGTAAGAAATGGTTGGATAACGATCTACTTAAAAGGTAGAACTGGAAATGTGCTGATCAGTTGCATGTGGTGTATAAGAGAAAGAAAATTGTTAAAGATGAGACTGATTGGACCCTAAATACTTGAAGAATCAGGCAACTATTTTTCTATCCATTGAGGGACCCCAATAGAACATGACCGAAAGGCAAATTGAGTAGGATTTGGAAACATTTGAGTTTAGGTTATCTTGAAATACTGAGTAAATGGTTATTTCAATGATCTTGGAATTTGATTGAGAGAGATGTGGACAGGAGACATATTTGAAATTAGTGAGCACAAAATTTGTAATGAAAACCAAGAAACTACATTAATTTCACCCATGAGTATAAATTGTGAAGAGCTAGATCTAAGGTCTGAATTTTGAGGGCTTCCAAAGCTTAGAAGTTGGACGTGGCATGAGGAAAAACCATCAGAAGAAGCTGAAACTCAATAGGCAGTGAGGAGAGAAGAAAGCCAAAGTGATATGTTGTTCTGCAAGATAAGTTAGGTGAGTGTTTTCAGCAGGAAGGATTAAACCACTGTTAGATGCTTCAGATCTGTCAAATGAGAACTGAAAACCACTCGACGTAGCACTTGCAGATGAACTTTGGAAGGATCAACCTTCTCTGGCAATAGATTGAAGCAAAAGCAATGTCAAGTTTTCTCAGCCAACTAGTCTGTCCACCAGGCATAAGGGGCAGGAGGAATGGCAGTTAAGAATCTGCAGAGTCTCACATTCACATAAAAAAAGATTCTTTCATATAGGATGATGATATAAAAATATTCTGAAGGTTCATGATTACCTATAAGCAAATTGAAATGAAGTTTCACTTTGAAAAAAATTTTATACATGCATTTTAGACACATGTAATGATGAATGGTTAAAGAAGATATGATTTTTGTATACAATGGAGTACTATTCAGTAGTAAAAAAGATAAACTTGAGATATTTCTCAGTAAATGGATATTATTAAAAAGGAGAGACTTGAGACCATACTCTTAACTAAAATATATTAGGCACATGCATAAATGTCACCTTGTTTCTCTGGTGTGAGAAATAAAGGCCAAAATGTATAATAGATATAATGAAATAGGAAGAAAATGATCAAATGGGGAGCTTCACTTTTTGAAAGTTGCTATTCTGCAAAACTTAAATCTCAGCATAGTTGCTTTTACCTATATATCCATATTAGGAAGGGAACAGGCCCCCCAAAAGCTGTTAGCTATTTGGGTGATACAGTAGAGTTTGGCATGTTTGGGAGTCCTTGATCATGAGGCAGCCTGAGCAACACCTTCAGCCTCATTTCTTGAGCTTGTTGCAGAAGAGGTGTGAGGCGGAAATGCTCCCCAGTCTGATGGGTCTCCAGGGTACCTTCACAGAGTAAGAAATTATTGGGTTGAGTAACGGAATTTGTGACACGTTATATTTTTTATCATGATTTACGTAAGCACAAAATAGATTCCTCAAGGACTAGACACAAAGCTTGGCGACTAGAAACAAAAAATTGGTACGAATTACAGAACCTATGCAATAATTTCAAAACATAACTAACAAAGTAAAAGTAGAGTTTTAACATTATCAAATGCATTATATGTAATGCTATACAAGTTTCGTGAAAGTTAAGCAATCATTCATTTGATGTGTGCTTTTACTGGGGTTCTGTCACGTGTTAGGTGCTTTGCTGATTCTGAGGATACAGCACATGCTGTCGGTGCGTGCATTTCTAGTGAGTGTGTATGTTAACAGTCTCATCTCACATGCTGAGGACCGTTAGGCAGCCCAGGTTGTCGAGGAGGCAGCGCCCTCTCATCTTGCGTTAAAATGGACTATAAGTCTCATTCGTAGGGTCTGGAGCTGGAGCAGGGTTTCCACTGCTCTTTCTTGCCCCCACATGAGATAATGCTGCTCTGCTAGTAAACAGAGAGGGCCAGCAGGTCTGCACAGCAGGCCTTTCCTACCTTGTCCACTTGGCTGCACAAATGGAGGATGTGGGGCCTGGTATCTGTGCAGGAAGAAGGGAGGGGGCTTGGCAAGAAGGCCAGCCTTAATGTCCCAGGCCTCTGAACAACTAGATAACCATTTTTTTTCTTTGGAGAGCTGAATGAGGAGACTGATCCCAAAGACCTTAGTGTTTTCATACATATAATGAAGTAGTTCTTGTGAAATTCTCAGTTAGCTCCCAGTCTAAAATTCCATGATTCTATGACAGTATTAAAAACAGAGTGCTGAGAATAAGAGGTCAATTAAAGAGATATTCCTTAATTTTGTATTTGTGCTTCTCAGACTTTGGTAGGTAGGGAAAGTATCATTTGTCAAACTATAAAATCTTGAAGTCTTACTGCAGGTGAATTGAATCAGGATCTGCATTTAATAAGATCCCCTTATCATATGTATATGTATGACAAATCTCAGTTGCAAGGTTATAGAGAGAAGAGAAAAATGCCTTGAGTTTATTTCAACAATAATGGTTTCCAACTGGCCTAAATTCCAAGTGGGCAGCTGGGTAATACAGTCTTGGCCCTTGCTTATAACATGTATGTTACAGTTGTACTTACAATGCCATTTAGTCATACATCCTTGATTCCTTCAGTGATGTTTCTTTGAGGCTTTGAAATTGCCAAAAAGTTTTCCGTCCTACTTTAAGTCTCTTCCCAAGCTCCATATTGAAAAAATACTATCTGGAGCTATCAGGAATCCAAATGAAGTTGCCCATAGAGTATTACAAGTTAATTGCTTTAAAATCAGCTATGTATCTTGGCTTATACTAAAAAATGCACATGAAAATTTAAAAGCATAGCTGTCATACATTTCTATCTGCCTACTTTCACTTGATTTTCAGTCTGATTGCCTTCTCTTTCAAAAGTAGAATTTAACTTCTGGGGCTGGAGAAGGGTTTTCATCTCTTCTCTCTCTGTTCCCCACACAAAGCACAATTAGTATTGATATCATATTTGAATAATATATTTTTGTACAACTTTAAGATTTCTATCAATCATAGGGGAAGATGAAAGTACTTTAAATATTTAGTATGACTGTTCTTCATTACACAAAACATTTTGTCGTGGTAACGCACAGAAGCTAAAATCTAACAATAGCCATGACACTGCAACTCAAGGAATACTGATAGGAAACAGCTGGGATGTTTTAGTAATAAATAAAAAAACCAAAATCACTGTAATTTAACAATAAGAAAGTTTTTATTTTCTCAAGTAATAGAAAACTCCAGTGAGAGTGTGGCTTAAATGGAATCTGGACCAGCAATCCATTTATTAGGTCTTGATTCCATTTCTTAGGTCTTGATTCCATTTATTAGGTCTTGATTCCATTTATTAGGTCTTGATTCCTTTTCTCCCATCCATCTCCTCTCTCCTCAGCTCCATCTTTAGCAAGCTTCCCATTTGCCATCACATCAGCTGCCAGTTGCTTCCACCTCTAGATGCATTCTTAGTATATTTCAGGGAAGAAAACTAAAATGCTTTTGTCCAAGATTTTCCTAAAAAAATTCTTAAGACGAGTCTGACTGGACTGATTTGAACCCATTCTCACTTCTAGACAAGCGATTTGGCCAGGAAGATGGAATGCTGTGCTCTGATATGTCCTCTAGTCTTCATCATGTTCCTATATTTGGTCTAAGGATAGAATGAACTTATCTACCAGCACATAAATTCCTTACTGGACAGAAAGTTTCTTGGCAATGGGATAACAGGGAATTCATCCTGGGAAGGCTACCAGCAAACATTCACTGCAGTTGGCCAAAACTGAGCTGGAGGGAAATAAATAAGTGAAATTTTGTCTGGTGCTGGGCACATTTCTGTACTGGCATAAAAAATATATTGAGCATAAAAGGAAGACTTTTCTGGAGGTAAGAAAAGATGAAAAAGGAAAAAGAGAGTTGAACAGTTTTTAAATTCTAAAGTCAGTGATGGTAGCTCAAAAACATGGGAAGCATCCTGACTTATTTGAAAAAATACTTTGGAATCTTAAAATAAATTGTGTTATATGGCTACTCACTTTTAATCCACTGTTTTATATTCATCCCCCATACTGTGGGTGCTATTATATTTCAGAAACAAATTCTATTTCTTCTGTCTATTGAGTTCTTAATAAATTGCATTATTTGTTTAAAAAAAACCCCCAAAGATACAGTCTTTTTCTCCAATAAGAAACGTTTTGTGATAACTCATTTATAGGATAAAATCTAAACTCCTTAACAAAGGAGTTTCTGAATAAAAAAATCTACCTCTGACCATTCAAGTTGCAGTTCCTTCAGCCCTATGACACTTCCTCCTTGCTTCTCTGAATTTTCCTCTTCTTAGGACCACCAGAGTTTTCATAAGTTCTCACTTTTGCTCATTTGTGTTTTTACCCAGAACACTTCTCCTTTGCTTTGTACCATACCTTACCGCATAAGTTTCCGATTCTATGAGGCAGGAGTTTCCTTTTTGCCTTGGTGCCACCATAAATGTACTTAGTACATTCATAGGATTATTACTGGTTGCATTTTATTTTACTTTGAACTCAGCGAACATTGTGAAAATACTTTGTCTAGGTTGGTATAGTCAGACTGAGTAGTTTTTCAGTAAATGTATGATGAATTAAATGTCAAGGTACTCAAAGATAAGGGGAAACATCACATTGAAGAAAGCATTTTTTAAAACAACAAGGATTATAAGTTCAAGTTACTTGTTTAACATAGATCATCATATACATACATTTGATTAGATTTTTCTTTAAAAGGAAACACACTTGTTTTCAAATTTTACTATTACAGTAAATGTTTATTCAAACATTTCATATATTAGGAAATTCCTTTGTTGAGATGGATGTTATAGGATGAGTTATTTCTAGGATTAGTATATTATTGAATTTGTTGAACATCTAGCTGCCTATTAGCTAGGCAAAAAGAATTCTATTTTAAAAAGGAAATAAGGCATCCCTCAGTATCTGTAGGAGACTGGTTTCAGGACTCCAAACAGTCTTCAGATTCTTGAGTCCCTTATAAAAATGTGAGTCAGTATTTGTATTTAACTTATGCAGCCCTTTCGTATGCTTTAAATTATCCTTCGATTACATGTTATCTAATGCAGTGTAAATGCTATATAAATAGGTGTCATACTGAATCATTTAGGAAACAATGATGGGAAAAGTAAAGTCTGTATAGGTTTAGTACAGATGTAGTTTTTTCCTGAATAGTTTTGATTCAAGTTTGGTGGAATGTATCAATGCAGAAATCATTAATATGGGAAGCTGACTATAATTAAATGTTCTATGTATAATTTTAAAAAGAATTTCCAGATATTTGGGAAAATTCAATGTATATTTGGATTGAATGTAAAATATAATTTTGCTTTTTAATTGTCAATTGCCTATGCCTTGTCAGAGTGATAATACAAGTAGAAAGAGACATAATGAAGTTAAATATTATGCTTCATGGGAATAGAATTTGGATAATAACTCTGGCAGTCAATCTACTCTGCACCTCAGTATCTCTATTTATAAAATATAAATTTTGAAATAAGAACTAATAAATTCTGTTCTTCACTATTTTCAACCAAATTTATGTTTTCAAACTTAAAAACTTCTGGTGATTCATTTCCTTGCAAAACTTTCATCTTGTGTGATTAAAGATATATTTCAATGATGCTGACAACACTTGATGGACTTTTCAGAACTTTTTTGTAACTTTCTTTCAAAAATAGAACAAAATTTAAATGTACTTGAAAATAAAAAATTTTGTTTTCATACACTTTTAGTTTTTAAATGAATAAAATCTTATTATGGTTTGGACCCAAAACTGAAATAAGAATATGAATTCGTAAGTCTTGAAAAAATATATTTTAGAAAATATTTCAGAAGGCATTTCTTACCAAACTTTTGAAGCATTGAGTACAAGTTAGGCAAGTAGTCTTCAAAAATTTTACTGCTAAGCACAAGAAAGATACTGTTTGTTTTTGAAAATGGCCTCATTCCCCGAGACTGAGACAATTTAAAGTATGGTTTAGAACATAGGATTTGAAGTCAGCTATGAATTAAACTCTTAAATCTTCAATAAAAGAAACAATAAAAGGCTCATGAAACTTAAACAATACATATTTATACAGCATAATTAGTAAATACAGGCAGACTTTAAAATGATATTCTGTTAGCTATTATTTTAGATATATTCTATTATTATTAAACTGATCATATAATCATTTAATATATAACAGAATTCTACATTGCTGCAGTTTGTTGTAGTAATTTGCTAATTTCCCTATAAGTGCTTTTAAGTGGCTTATTGTAAGAAATTGAAGCTGTGCAAATGAAATGGCATGGTCACACTCCCATAAAATATCACTCAGATAACAACTTATCCTGTGAGGAAGAAAAACTCAGTTAATGAGGCATACTGCATCAAATACTTTTTCACAATTATCCCTCAATAGTTCACGTTATGTCACATGATCTCCATAAGAACATTACATAGCAATCAGAAGATGTTTCAAAATCTGCCTTTACAAATGGAACAAATGATACAAAGAAGGGATGCGATACAGCTAACGTCACCTGGCTGGAATGCCGTGAAACTAGCTGGTACAGCATCCTAGTCTTTGTCTTTTTATTGGCTCTTCACCCACTCTTACCTTTACTAAGAAGAGGCACTGAGTGTGTATGTACCTTGGTTTTCTGACTCAACTATTTACTGTTTTTTTAAATAAGAAATTTAAAAAATATAAGTTACCAAACAGTAAAAAGTACTCTAGATTATTTTTGAACATAAATGTCCTCTAAAATTATTTCTCTGGTTTAGTGTCTTGGGTTGGCTAGAGTTGAGTTGGCTAGAGTCCAATCTTGAAATGTTATTCTTCTGATGAGAGGCTGGGATAATCAGGCAATGAAGGTGAGCAACAGCACAATCTACTTATGGTACTTTGTGGTGCTTAGAGATAAGAGTCACTACAACTCCCAAAGTATCATAAGCTTTGACTTCTGTAAATGTGAAGGGACCCTGCAACGGCATTTCTAAGAGATTAACTTGATTTTCTAAGTGAGAAATGGAACCTCAGAAGCAATAAAATTATGGAACTGTTGATGTTTGTTCTTAAGCCAAATCAATAATTTAATCCTCATATAGGTTTAAGAATCAATGTTTTATTTTATTTTTAATAAAAAAATCAATCTTTTGGGACAAACACAACCTTTACATAAATATTTTTATCTCTCAAAATACTGTCAAGCAAGATATCTTTATTATCTTTAAAAGAAGATGTGGTTCAGAGGAATGGCAAACTGACACTATAAGGATTCTAGTCTGCTCAAGACATGCAAATAGAAAGTTGGTTATAAAGCAGAACTAAGCTAAGTAATTATGTGCTACTTTGCAAAAGTTTGCAAGGGACCACAGTTCTCAAGTCTATATTCACAGCAACTGAAGAAAGAAAATTACACAAACTATACATAACCAATAGTCAAAGAAAAAAGTGTGAAGTGGAGATAAAGCATAGATAGTATTGAAAAGAGTAAATTATTGCAGTTAAACACTGTTGAAGAAAAGAAAGTTAAGATGAAAAGAGTAAGTGTCATAGAAATGCTAAGAATCACTGCTCTAGAATTAGAAGTTTTGGAGTCTAGCTCTATTACTTATATCCCAAGCAAATTGATTAGTTTTTCTGAACATTATTTAAAAATGAAGAGAAAATTGTGTTCTCTCATGGGGTTTTATGGGGATTAGCAAAGATGATGTCCATAAAGCATTCTGCATAGTTCTTGGTGCATAATAAACATTTGATGAAAATTCTCTGTCATAGTGTTATTGGGTAGTAGAACATTAACTAATATTAGCTATTGAATTATTTGTTATTAATTTCAAAAAATTATTAACATTTTTAATATCAGGACAAAATACAATACCAAGTACATAGGTTGAAATTAAAATTGATAATATAACTGACATTTTCACACAATGCTATTCATTTCAAGATTAAAAAAAACAAAAAACAATTGACTCATGAGTGAACAGAATCACCTTTCATTAAAATGCTAATTATGTAATTTTAATTTAGAATGCCTTTTCCTGTAGTAGTTATAAAGGTAAATGTAATTCAGAGAGTTTAGATTCCAATTTTCCTCAAATATTAATAATTTTTAAAGTTTATTATTCAATTAATTTAACATATATTTATTGGAAGCCTACAAAATTCCCATCATTTCAATCTTACTCATCAAATATTATTAAATTCATGATACTTCAAAATAAATCCCTGAAAAACACTATACAAGAACAGTATTCATTAGAAATAGTACAGATATATTATCTACTGAATGATAAGCATTGTCTTCTGTTCTTTTAGGACAGATTTCAAAAGTTAGAGTTTAACTACTTCAAAAAATGAAACCAATGCAGAAAATAAACAATTACCCTCAAGCTGGCACATAACTTGGCAACAAATGTTTTGCTGAAAATCAATATAAAGCAAAAGTCACCTTAATCATTTCCACATAGCAAGCAACCAAACTGCCTTCCTGCGTCAACTGCTCATGCTCAGATGAGAGAGCCCCTAGGACTGATTTCCATGCAGTCTGACTCTTGTTCAGAGTTCTCTTCATAACAGAGGACACTTACCTTTGATTTTGAGAAAGAAAATGTGAGCCCAACCATTTTCTCTTGTAAAATATATATGCATATCTATTATTAAAACAAAAGAGAATATAAAGTAGGTCATTCTGTGTGTTAAAAAAAAAACCCTTAAAACCCATTTTTCTTTGATATTCTGCCAGCCAATGATTTGAGGAGTCTTTCAGAGAAGAACTACCTTTAGGAAACAATATTCAAACTGCGATAGTTCTCTCAGTTAACCTAGAAGTTAACATAACTATGTCCATGGCCCATTTAACTTAACAGCTTTCCTGTCTGGAATTGTAGATAGGGCTTGCAATAATCATCTTATGCCCAAGTGTTGTGGACCAGTTCTTTATGAATTGTTTGGAAATAAATCAATCCCAAACACTCAGCTCCCCAAATCTGACAACAAAATGTTTAAACAGATGATTATACTCTTGAATTGCAGAATCTTGTGGGGAGCGGTGATGAGGTCATTTAATGTGACATGCAGAGTGATAATGAAGCTGTGGACTTAATGTCTTCCTGAGGGTGAGAGGTGCTTTTCAGCATTAAACAAAGCAAAACCAAAGCTGCCCCATGACTGAAAGCTGCTTTTGTAGTTTCAGACCAAAGTCCTGATTTTACAGGCAATAGGCAGAAAAGACCACAGTGCTCTGTGTGGTGTGAAAATATTACATACCTATTCAGAGTGGACGTTATAAGCCGGTTTCTTTTTGTCTAAAATTTAATAGAAATACTATACTTTAAACAATAAAAAAGGAATTACACATTGGTAAGGGAATAGTAGAGGTTTGCAGCACTTTCACAGGCCGACCAAAATGTCTTATTCTGCCATGTAAATGCAGTAAATGGCTATCTGCATTAAATTACAGGATTTATAGTAGACAGGAAAACAAAACCAGGTAAAGATAATTTTTTTGCATTAAAACTTGGTTTTCTCTACTAGCATGTATTTTAAAAATATAGATGCCTTTTACTAATGAAATACATCAAAGCATATTATGTTCTGCATTTTGTGAGAACTAGGCAATTTATAAATGCTATCCACATTTAATTAGTAGTCATTTCTTCTCCATAAGCATATTTACTCAGATCTCTTGTTCCTACGGCAACCCAGTGAGTACTACAGCTACAAGAACAGCCTAGACTAACCCAAAAAAGGACGGAGATTAATGAGCAAGCTCAATATTAAGACTATAATGCAAAGACCAAGCACTGAGATTGGTGTGAGGAGCATTACAAAGAAACTTCAAATAAGAAGCTCTTATTTCAAGGAGGCTATTTTTAGCAGCACAGATTTTATTTATTTGAGTGCCTACAGTATACAGTGAGTATAAGAGATGACTCATTTAGTGCTAAATTCTGCTTAATTGGCTAACCACTCAGGTACAGGGTTGCATACATACACACATATGTACATACAATTCATATCATTATAATCTGCTTCACACACTTATCAAGGGACAATAGAAACAATATTATAAGCCTTTGTGTTTAGGAATATTTCTTTTAAGTTGTACTTGTTTAAAAATAAGCACTCTTTTAGCTTTCTTGTAAAATTATGTCATTAAACATTTATTAAAATGTTTGATACATCTGAGTGTTTATATTATTTCCAGGGTAATTCATAGACCAGTTTTTTATTCCAGATTCAATACTCAGCCATTGTGAAAAGGTTGAGTGCAAAAGCATGAATTCTTAGTTTACAAGTAAACATGAACAGGAGAAATTTTATAAATATTTTTAATTCTTCTTATAAGTGGTACTTCTTAAAAATTCAGGTAGAAGGAGTAGGTGTAAGGAATTGAGACCCCAATATGTTTCCTAAATGAAAAATGACATGATTTTGCAATTCCTTTTAGAGATAAATTAGAAATAATTAAAATTTATTTAAATTTTAGAAAAAAAATAGAACAACAAACACATCTGCTGGAGTCAAACTAATCGTGCTTTAAATGTTGCAGATGGCTGACAAAAATGGCTACACATTATTTGTCCTAAAATCTGCTTATTTTCCAAAATAATATGTGGAAGAGAAAATTATTATCAAAAAAGGCAAATTACAAATTCTATAATCCTGTTACCAATTCTTGGTTTGTGGAAGACACAGGATCTTTTCAGAAGCAGGCAGTTTATTCTTGTTTGAACAGCACAGAGATGGTAGCTTCATTACCAGGCCTGTAAATTATCCTGCTTAGTGACCAAAAGTAAAAATGATTCCTTCTGACCTTTCTGTATTGCTTCATTAACTACAACTTTCAAGCAACAAGTAAAAATGAGAAGCTTTCTGCAGCCCCCTCTGATATAACTGATTAAAAGAAGTAGCTGCTTAGCATCTGCTCAAGAGACTGGGTACTACTCCCATAATAAGCAAGGCAGATTCAGTGTATGGCCAGAAAAGTCTGCCAGGCAGTCACTAGCGCTCATTCAGTTCAACCAGGACACTTCACGTTTGTTTCCTCTTTGATCCAGAGGGACAGTTGCAGCTGGGAAAGTTTGTATATTTTCTGTGAGTTGTTAGTCAACAGTAAAATTATTTCATATGGCTCTATACATTTAAAAAAAGGAAAGTGAATAATTAATCTTTATAAAATAAATGTAAAATAAAAATCAATGGGCAACCAATTCCGTTGTCTCAGATCCAGCTATATAACATAATATCAAATCCTTTTAAACGAATAGCTTCTACCTGTAATTTTCCTGTGTGAAAATGCGCCTTTTCCAGCAACTATTGTCTGTGCAGCGAATTAATTACACTCACAATTAAATCACAAGACATTTCTTCCCCAGATAATCTATGAATTTGAGCTTAGCATTTCTATAGGTACTTCTGTGCCTGTACCGAGAGTATTATAATACCAAAGAACACAGCAACTTAAATGCCATTCCCTAGGCTTTATGAAAAAGCAATATAGGAGAGTAAATAGGGCAAATACCAACAAAGAACCCTCCACTTTGAATCAAACAATAAATGCAAATAGAAGAACTAAACCAGAGCAGAGAGTTAGGACTAAACACTGTGGTCTGAGTATTCTTTCCTGAAAATTCTCACCAGCCTGTTTTAGGCAAAAATATTCTGCTATCTTTTAAAAAATAATATCATAAACAGCCATCAGTGAATCCTTTTCACTGAGCTTCTCAGGTAGAATTAAAAGGCAGTCCCAGAGGCACCGAGACATGAAAACTGAACCCTCTCGCCGCAGATAATCAGCACAGAAGAGCAGCTAACTTCTTAAATAACCACAATTAAATTTCACACACTCTCCTCTTCTCCCTTCCTGGTTATCAAACGTGGGGTTATTTATCTGAGAAGAAAAACTGGAGGCTGCATCTTTAGACGGCAGCCGGGCACTCCTAACCTAATTAGTGTTAGCCACCTCTGAAAATAAATCCCCTGAATCTCGCAGCTCCAAAGTCACCCCCGCCCCCATACTTCATGTTTGCAAGCACCTGGTCAGAATTGAGCTGCCACGACAGACAGACCTTTCCTGCTCTGACCTCCCCAGCGAGGAGCACTAAAGAGGGATTTGCCACGACCTCCCAGGAAATCAGTAAAACAACAACACAGGGTGATGCAGGCGATTTGCTTTGTCTATCTTCAAACTTCATGCCCGCTACTACGAAAATACAGCCTGGAAACTGCTCCAGCCTGGAAGCCTCCGTGCTCAAACAGAAGGCTCAGGAAAGAATGGAGATTTGCAGATCTGATAATGAGCCAGTTAATGACATAAATGATACCTCAAGAACCTCACTAAACCATCCAGGTCCTACAATTTAATCTGTAATAAATACTCCTGCATCATTGCGAGATGGCTGCTCATAATGGCAAATGAAATATGCTGGTATGATAGGTACAATAAATCTGGATTTTCCTATGGTTCCCTCAGGCTAGAACAATATGTAACCACAGTGCGCACTGTCAGGATGAGCAGATCTCAAAGCCATCATAAAATCTAAATGGGGACTAATTAGGAGGCCCTTCCCTTCCAGAGTTACTATTTCTATTGACATTTTCCATGCATGAGCCCCTCCATAACATCATAAGTCACCAAGATAAGAACTCCCTAGATTATAGGGGAAAAGCTTTAATGGAGAAGTTGAACTCAAAGGCGATGCATAAATTTTCCTTTTGATACTATGGGAAGTCTGTGTTCAGTACTTTCTTTACAAACTTTCAGGCCATGAACAGGGTACTTTTTAATCCCTCTGCACACTTTTTTCCTGCTTGGCTGCTACCAGTCTTTTTTTGCACTAGGAATGTGAGTGTCAGGTGGTGCCCAGGGACAATATTAAAAGACAGTGGGCTGCTTGTAAAACTGATGGTTTTGGGTCCAGAAAGTGTCAGGGGGTGCACTTGGCAAGTTGGCTTCTGAGTGGAGGCTTTTTGGCTTGAGGATTCCCACTTCCTTAAAGGTCACTGACAAACTTTCCCAAGGATCTTCCAATCAGGGAAGGAGCTGCTTTCCTTTGCGCAAGGAAGTGAATTAGGCCTTTGATAAATTAGGGTGCAGCAGGACCTTGGGAATAGGTGAAATGAGCTATATAGATTGTGTGTGTGTGTGTGTGTGTGTGTGTGTGTGTGTGTGTGTGTGACCTTTGTGATTAGCTGGGGTTAAAAAAAGTAAAGGTGGTAGACAGAAATAGGGCATTAATGTCAAACTTTTTGTTACCTACTAATGGCATTGTAAGTTAACTTTTCTGAGAAGCAAACACCTCCTTTAAAAATGGAAGTAAAAGTTATCCCAAAGGTATGCTGTGATTGTTAAAGTATATATGTAAATAATCTAAAAACTATCTATCAATGTTATTTCTTGTGAAATTCATTATTTAATTTCAAAAGAACAAAACTGGGAATATACTGTGAGAAAGAATGGGTAGCTAACCAGCATTCTTACTTCCCTATCTTTATTTTACGCAAGAAAGCAAACCAAATATTGCTGGGAGTAGTTTGTCTTAAAAAAATACAGACTCCACACTACAGGGGCAGATCTGTGTTCCTACTGCAATTACTTGCAAGCGTTATCTGACATTTGTATTTGTGATGGTATTTTTGATTATTGAATGAAAAACTGAATGGGAGTAAAGCAGAGGAAATGCTGCTCAAGTAGTTTTTAGCAAGGTAGCTATACTGGGTTCTTTCAGCAGTCTTAACAACAGCCACCGTTTGGTGTTCCAGCTGTCCTCAGTCACATTTGAACACAGAAGGAATGCCATCAACCAACAGGACCATCTCCACCTCTGCCTAAAAGTGAGTAGCATACAAATGTTCACTGTGCCAAGCAAAGCTGGCTGTGTTACTGTGATTTAGACAGTATTGCAAAAAACATATTCCTGTACTAGATCATAGTCTGAGCAGCAGATTATAGATCCGGTAGATATTTAAGGAATAGTTTTAGCTGCAAGTGCTTCGTTATGTCTGAGTTTCCAATTAAACTGGTAGGATTTTAGGAGACACACAATCATTTCTGTGTGTATCAATTTTTTTACATTTATGTATAAACTACTTTGTATGCTTCTACTTTGTATCCAGTGAGGTTGAGTTTGTATCTTATTATTTTAGCACTGCTATTAACCATTGGTCTTGTATCAACTTTGTTGACCTCATTTAATTTACTTATCTTGGCTACAAAATGCAGTTTTTGCCGTTTAATATTGAAAATTGTGAGAATGTCTTCATAACATTTTATATCTCCACAGAAAATAGAGTAATTACTTGCAAATGAGTCCTTTTTCATTACTGAAATGAAGTGCAGTAGTGAAAGCTGACTTTTTTATTTAGGCCACAGCTCCAGGGCCTTACAGGTGTGGCAACAGCATCAGGTTGGACCTGGTGAACACTTAGAGGACAGCATCGTTGTGGCGGAAACACACAGGAGGAAGGGACCACACTGCCAGACAGCAAGTCAGTGAACCTGTTCCAGGGTCCTGAGGATTTTACAACTGACACCTGTGAGAACTAATTGGAGCTCCATGAGAACTACCTTAGTCCTTTCTGAGGGAAGGCCCCCAGTGACCTAAGGACCACCCAGGAAGCCCACCTGTTAAATGTTTACACCAATGGCAGCTCCAGGAGCACCACATTGAGGTCCATGCCTCCCACACATGAGCCCTAAGGAGACCCTAAAACCACAGCCTACTCACAGAGGGAGCAGGACAGCCAAGGGAGAGACAGAAAAACCAGTAAGGAAGGACTGAAGGAGTCCAGGACAGAGGCAACGGGGCAGGGACCAGGGCAGCATGGGGAATTGGTTGGATTTGGGATACATTTTGAAAACAATAATATACAGAATTTTGGAAAGAATTCAATGAGTATGTGTGTGAAAAAGTAGAGATGAGGAAAAGGATTCATACCTTCTACAGTTCTCACTTAAAAATAAACATTGATAATACTTTCATACTAATATACAAGATAGAATGATTATTTTGTTGTGGTTCATTGTCCTTTAATATACACACATTCCATGGACTCAGCAGATAATGATTGAATAACTACAGTGTGCTAACTGAGGACACACAGGTAATGATGAACCAGTGAGACAAGGCCTCTTCTTTCTCTGCGATCATAAGAGAGGAGGAGCAGACAACAAAATAGCAATAACAAAAAAGAACATGGCAATATTTGCTGTGAAGTAACTATCAAACTTGATGTGCTTAAGGGAAATAGTCACAGCTATGAATAATCTTTGAGTTTGCCTTTCTAGTGATGATCTTTATAAATGAACACTGCTTCCAGAATTTCTGTCCACACTACGCACTTCTTTTATTCAATAAATGGTATTATTAGTGAAGTTAGAATAGCAGATCTGTAAAGAAATGAAAGAAGATCAAAGAATCACAAATTCTTTTGAGATACCTAGTAGATAAGCATATAAAACATGCCAAATCTAAGAAAATGTAGAAAATCAGAACCATTATGTTTCAGTCTTATTCTACCCTTTAAGATAAGGAAAAATAATTAATTGCAAATTTAAAATATGGTGATTTCCACTGGAAGTTAGTTTTTTATTAAAAATATTTTTAGCCAACATGGATAATTCTGATGATAAAGTTGATTTAGGAGATTTGAATTACTTGCCTATTTTAAATTCAATAAATAATTGTTTCACAACCTCTTTGGATGATTTTATTTGTTCTAGTAATTTTAACTGCCATCCATAATGAGAATATCCAAATTTCTTTTTTTTTAGTCCTAAGAATCCATTTCACTTCTGACTCATTTACCTAAGTGTTTAAAAATATTCCTCAGGCAACACACACACACACACACACACACACACACACACACACTTCAGTCCATGCATTATCACATTTCCATTTCCAGTATTCTTTGTAGGTTTGGTTTGGTGATCATGAAGTTCTTCAGCTGTTCTTTGTCATGGAAGTATCTTATTTCTCCATCCGTTTTGAAGGACAGTTTTGCAGGGTACATCAGTCTGGGTTGGAAGTCATTTTCTTTAAGGATCTGAAAAACTTTACTCCATGCTCTTCTTGACTTCGTTGTTTGTGTTGAGAAGTCTGCTGTGATTCTGATAGGTTTTCCTTTATAGGTGACCTGTCTTTTCTAACAGCTTTTAATATTCTGTTCTTATGTTGGATTTCTGGGATGGTGATTATTATATGCCTGGTATATGTGTAGTTTTGTTTGGGTTATGGCTATTTGGAGTTCTATATACCTCACTAATCCATATGTCAGTTTCCATATTCATGTTTGGGAAGTTTTCAGCTTCTGTAAGTAGCCTCTTGATATCATTTGTGTTTTCCCTTTCTTTTTCTTTTATCCCTATTAATCTTATATTGTTTTTCTTTACATCATCTTTCAGCTGTTGAATTGTTATTTCCTGATTTCTTGTTATTGTTAGAAGATCTTTCCTTTCCTGTTCACTAGCTGCAATCTTATCTTCGAGGTCTGAGATTCTATCTTCACTTTCGTTGAGGCAGTTTTTTGCAACTTTCATTAGAGTTTTTGATTTCCTGTATATCTCTTTGAATCTGCTTAATGCATTCTGTTTGTCTCTTAAACTGTTCATTCAGGGATTCTATCATTTTGCTTTGTTCCTCTAATTGTTTAGCTGTGTTTTTGTTGGATGCATTCAGTATTTCTTTCACTACTTTTATCATTTCTTCTTTTACCTCGGAGAATATTTCTGATTTGAGTTCCCTCATAGCTTCCTGTACTTGCTTCTTTATTTCAGTTGATATCATTTCATACTTTTCAGGTGTATGTGTAGTATTTTTTTCTATGTATATGGCTCCTAGGCTTTCTTGGGATGGGCTGGAGGTTTGAGATTGCATTTTGGTCTTTTGTTTTGTCATTTTCTTGTATTTCTGTGTTTTCAGTAATTTTCCAAAGCTTTCCCTCGTGGCGCAGCACCGGCTTGGCTCCCCCTTCGGCGGGCCTGGCTCCCCTGGTTGAATGAAGGTCGCTGTGCGCAGTCCACTCAAGCCCGCGGAACCTCTGGAGCCCAGTCCAGTGAGCCAAGGGGACTGGCCAGGCACCCAGCCGCAGGGATTGATGGTCCCAAACCTTTCTGGGTCTGTGCTGGTGATCTGCAACTCACCTCGCAGTGTGCGATGCCAGCTTGGCTCCCACTTTGGTGGGTCTGGCTCCCTGGGTTGAATGAAGGTCACTAGGCGCAGTCCACTCAAACCCACAAAACCTCTGCAGCCCAGTCCAGTGAGCCAAGGGGCCACATTTCCATTTCCAAACCAATTTAGTTATTTTTATACTTGAATTTCCTCTAATTCATCAATCCATCTCACCAGTCATTTTATCAGAAACTAACTTCCTTTCCTTCTTTACCTTTTTGACAATAATTAAACTTTACTAAGCTATTCTAGCAGGATAGACTGGTTTCCTCAACAGTAATAAATGACATAAAAATCTTTCTGAATTTGCCTCTTGGTGAAAAAGCAAACAACTCCCCCCCTCCACCTGCAGCCACATTTCATCCTTATGGGCCTTGAATTATATATAGTATACATAAAAGCACAAGGGCAGGTTAGTAAATAATGGCACATAACATTTTTATGTGAAAGTGACACGTCTTTCAAATCCAAAGCCTGTTGGCCAAAACTGATCTCAAAACACCACTCCACAAACAATAAGCTAAGAGCACCAGTCTTGCAAGTGTCGAGACCAAATGATCATACTCATTGTACCTTCTTAATGCTTTTCTGTTTTTTATGTGCTTCCAGTGCCTCCCATGCACCTTCCACTGTTCTCTGAACCCCACGCATCCTCACCAGTTGACATGGTTCAAGCAGATAAGATTTGCCTGCTGTGTGCTTCCCTTTCTGCACCTCCTGAACATGCAGTGATCCTGAGGATCGAACTTAGGCCTTGTTTTGCCCAGGAGGCACTAATGACCCTCGGACAGAGCCATGCACAGTCCTCAGTTCTGTCAGGCCTCTTGGCATAGCACACACCATTACAAGAGTGCTTACTATTCAATGTGTCAAAGTGCTTTCTATGCGGCTATGAGACTCTGACTTCTGGAGTACAAGTTTATCAAGGGCAGAAATGCCGTTCACCTTGGATTCCCTGCATTCAGTGTACTATGTGTCACATATTAGACATTTATAAATCTTTGTTAAATTAAGCTATCACTTAAATCTTACCACTTTATTTGGAATCTGAATATCATATCTAATATTTGGAGATGTTAAAAACAATAAAGCACAAGAGACTCTGTGTGACTTGGATTACAGAAAAGGAGTTAGTTTTCTATGAATTGATTCACAATAGGTAAATATTGCTAAATTAATTATTCTTCCTTTTTTAAATCAGTCCCTAGACTAAAATGTACTTTTTCTAGAATGCTAGTTTTGTTCTCTTTCCTTAAAGTTCCCTTGAAAATGTGCAGTCTTTGTCCATAGTGGTGTATTTCAGAGAAAAAAATTTCTCAATTCTTTGTTGTAGATGAAGTGCTAAGATCACGAGTACTTTATCAACTACTTTGTAATTATTTTATCAAGGTTTGGAGATCTAGAAACTAAACAAGAAAACCAGACTCACAACAAAGTCTACCCAAGAATAGGCTCAGATATGCATGCTCATACAAAACAAGTTATGAAATATAAAATAAGCCAAGTAAAGACTTATGGGCCTCTTACACTAAAATCATTTTCCTTATGTTCATAAAATACTGGCCTATATAAACCAATAAAGCATTTGTTAGAAAAATCATTTTCCTGAGAGTTTCATTGTATACTAAAATATGTTAATAATTTATAAAACAAAGATAAAGGATAAATTTACTTTGAGGAAATCCTACTTTCCTTATTTATATAATAAGGTGGTTGGAATAGAAGATAGACATTATTCAATAATATCTTCGGTGTCCACAAATTCAGGTGCATGGGCATAAGGGTACCATAAATAGACTGGCCAAGTCAAAGATTTGGAAAAATCAGTAAAATAATTCCTAACAAAAATATATTCATGAAGAGACAAAATACTAAATCTGAATGACAGTACTGAATTCTAATTTTATTGAAATAAAAATATAACTATGAGTTATTCTGAGCATTTTAGATATATTATTCTACTGGATATGTGAAATGACACTGTGAGGTGAATACTGGTAGCATTCCCATTTAAGAGATGAAAATACTGACTCTCAGAGAAGTAATTTAACAAAGCTGAAAAGTGGAAGTACCTAGTTTAAAAGTAGGTAGTTGAAGTGGCTGCATGTTATCAGTCAGTATAATAATCAAGAAGTTGGACTTCTTTTCCTTCTGACTGACAAACAAAACTGGATTTTTTTCTTAAGTCATTCCATGTGATTAAATTATAAGCAATTAAGTACTTCTTTCAATTTTGTGATGCCATACTTATTTGATATATTGTGCTTAAAATTAAAAAAACTAGATATAATAAAAATGAGCAAAATTAGCACATAACCCTAAATTACCATTTTTTTAGGGTCTTGTTTCTGGGTGTGAAGTTCCTGTCTTTTCATTTGGGTCAACTTTTTATTATCTCAGTTTCCAAGTTAATTTTTTTCTTCGCTAACTTACAGTATCTTATCCTAATGACAGTTATCTGGTCCTCTGAATATGAGCTTCTAATGATTAACCTTTGGGATGCCTAGGATCATCCTAATAGAGGTTTAATACTTTAAAATGTAAATCTGATCATCTGGGATAGCCAAATGGATAATCATTTCTTTTTGTAATTAATGATTCATATGGACTTTATTTTAGTGTGTACTACATTTCTAATCTCTCCTGGTTTGTGTTGGGTCATATTGTCATTTATTTGTACATGTAATAAAATTATTTGTAATAATATAAATATACTGTGGTAATATACAAGTATATTTCATAGGTTGAATATCACTTTATTGATTCTTGTAGATGACTCATTTTTTTTTAAGAATTGAAGGTTTGCAATAACTTTATGTTGAGCGTATCTATTGGTACTATTTTTCAAAAGTTTATATAATCATTCAAAGTTTTTAGTAGTAAGGTATTTTTAAAATATATACTTGTTTTTATACATAATGTTATTACATACTTAATGAGTAAAATATAGTGGAAACATAGCTTTTATAGTCACTAAGAAACCAAAATAATTCTGTGCCTTACCCTATCAGGCATTCACTTTATTGCAGTGGCTGGGAACTACATCCACAAACATCTCTGAGGTATGCATGCACACACACATGCACGCACATACATGCACACTTACACATATGTGCACACATACATTAGACTACTAGTAAAGATGGCATGAGAACACACTTTCAAAGTCTGTAGCTTTTAAGAATCAGTCAGAGTTGCCATTGACAAGAAAAATGGAGTTGGTGTATTGCTAAGAAATGCTAGATTATGTTACTTTATTAACAACCTTAAATTTTAAGTGATTTAACATAAGGTGGTTTATTACTTAACCACATTGTATAGCAACATAAGCCTTGTATATATAACTTTATCTACATAGCTAGAAGATGTACTATCCTATAAAATATATAAGGTTAGTGATACCTGGGAGACTCATCGGCTATCTCCAGAGGCCAATACTATGTGCCCCTGCAATATGATGTAACCCTATCCCAGGGATTACTGATTCTTTATGATAATGGTCCTAAAATCTTTGGTTGCCCTGGAGACAAGGCCACATTAGTAAGACACAACTTTCATGAATCTGAACATAGCTTACCTTAACAGGATTAGCTTAAACTCCCTTTATTAAAGAAACTAGTAACCGACTCAGGCTGACTACAGATACAAGAAAAGCAGAAAAATTTCTCCAATTCTGGGAACAGTCTCTAGACAAAGACTCTTCAGTCAGGGTCTTTGACTGTGTATGGCCTGGGCGATTCGTCTGCTCCTACCATCCATCCCGTAAGAGCACTGCCAGAACAAACCGAACATCAGATGGTGCCTAAGACTCCTCTTTGACAAGAATCTGACCAAAGGGGAAAAATCGTCCCTAGGGCAGCTGGCTAATTAGAATCAGCTTAGAGCCCTAGATGTGACAGGGAGTTCTGCTCAATGGCCAAGGCAGATGTGTGTTTTATCGCAACACATACTTTGACCAAAACCATGGAAAGGAAAAGTACATGTTGGATAGTGCAGAGGCTCTTGAAGCTTCTGCCTGGAAATGTGCCATTCTCTTCCTTATCCAATTAGCTTGTCAAAGCAAGTCATATTTAGAAGCTTAAATTCCAAAGAAGCAGTTTAAAGAAAATGCAATCTAACCATAGTTCTAGAAGGTACAGAACTGAAATACACGGTGGACAGATGCCGTGACCACTTACAGTATGTAAGTCAGTTCTGAAGTATAAGAATGATTCTAACAAAGTTCAGACACTTTTAACAAGTATAGTTTGAAATGAGTAAAAACATTTTGTTGAATGCAAAAGCATAGCTGTCTCATATCCAGTATTTGCTCTGTATAAATGACAATGCATAAATTCAGTTATTTTTCATGTACTTATAATTAACAATAGAAAAATAGTATTTAAAATATTTATAACAGTATAATACATGAAGTACTCAATAAATTTAACATATATGTGTAATACTATAGACTAAAAAAATACAATATTGTCTAGGAAATAAAAGTCTTAAATACAGTATAGGGATATACTGTGATTAAAGTTTTCAAGTTAATATCATTAAGAAATAAATTTTCTTCAAATGATCTATAGTTCAGTGCAACCCCAATCAAGATCTAGAAACATATTGGAAGTAATGACATACTTACTGTAAAATTTGTATGGCTCTTCAAAGAACAGTGGAGGTGAATGTATGGTACAAGTGTTATTTATTTTTCTTTTGAGACAAAAGGTGTTAATATCTGAGTTGCTTTTTCTAAACTAAAACCTCAGTAGAATAAAGCTGAATTGTAGTGCTGCAACTTTACAATAAATGAGTTTGGGTTGCAGTTTGGACTCTTGTCTCTAAAAGTTTTATCATCACTGACCTAGAGGAATCAAAAAGTCTTATAAAAGAATAACTAAATTTAAATGCTTAAAATGCCTGACTCCAGACTTAATAGTATCTAAGATATAGTAATTTCATCAAAATTTAAAACTTTTATGTACTTCAAGGAGAATGTCAACAGTGAAAATTCAATCATGGAATGGGATTGACTATTTGCCAATTATACATATGATAACATTCAGAATATATAAATTATTCATATCATTCAACAACAAAACAAGCTAATCAAAAAATGGATAGAAAACTGGAATAGACATTTCTCCAAAGAAGATCTATAGATAGGAATTAAGATTTAAAAACATCATGTTGTTAACAATGTAAATCAAAACCATGAAGGATTATGACTTTATGCCCACTAAAATAGCTATTATTCAAAATAAGAAAATAAAAAGTGTTCAGAAGCATATGGAGAAATTGCAATACTTGTGCAATATTAATGGGAATGTAAGATGTTGCAGTTTCTCTGGAAAGTGGTATGGCAATTCCTCCATAAACTAAATTGTTGAATTAATGTATGATATAACCATTCCACTTCTGGGTATATGTGTGATGGAACTGAAAGCAGACACTTAAACAGATAATCATGCACCCTTATTGACAGCAGCATTATTCACAGTAGCCAAAAGGCAGAAAACAACCTGAAGATTTATCAACAGATGAATGAATGAAATATATGTACAACAGGATATTACCTATAAAAAGGAAGACAATTCTGGCACACAATATAGATGAACCTTGAAAACTTTCTGCGAAATAAACTGAACACAATTGGACAAATACAAAAGTGCCAATTTTTATATGAAACGCCAAAATATACAGGTTCACTGGGATAGAATAGTTGTTATCAGAGACTGGTTGGGGAGAGTAATGGGAAGCTGTTCTATAATAAGTAGAGTTTTGGTTCTGATTGATCAAAACTGGTGGTGATGGTTAATGTTCTTAATTCCATAAATTATACACTTCAGAAAGACTGATATGGTGAATTTTTGTTATACATTTTATCACAACAAAAATTGAAAGAGATTGATAACATCAAATAACAACAAGAATATAGCAAAGTATCAACTTTCAAATATTGCTAGTAGAAATGTAAAATGGTAGAATGAATTTTAAATAAAAGGAAAAATGCAATTCCTTATCATTCAGCAAGTACACACTTTAGTCTTTACTGAAGAATTAAAACACATTCATAGAAGGTTTGTACCGAAATACTTCTAAAAGTTTTATTCATGATATCCTAAACATGAAACAACTCATGTATCCAATGTGGAAACTCAATTGTGTTTTTATATACCAGTAGCAACAAACCCATTAACAAACATAAGTAAAACAAATTTATTTTATACACAAAACAATAAAGTGGAAACAAGCATAAGAAAAGACATGAAAATCAATATGGAGACTATTATAAAAGTTTCATGAAAGTGAATAAATTAATTGTGCAATATATCTTATTCATAATTAATGATTCAACATCTTAAAGAGGGGTCATTTCTCCAGAAATGGAAGATAAGATGTGATGCATTTTCAGCCAAAAAATGAGAAAGGTTATTAGTGTTTGTGTGTGTGTGTGTGTGCGCGCACATGCATGTGGCAAATTGAATTTAAAGTTTATGTGGACTAACAAAAGTTTCTAAAAAGTCCAAAATAATATAAAATAAGATGTGGTGAGGGGGAAACTTGCTAAGGTGGTATTTCTATTTGAATACTCAACCTATTAATAGAACAGAATAGAGGGCAAAATAAGAAATCTAAAATATGACTTAGTCCATTTTCTGTGCCTATAACTAGTATCTAAGGCTGGATAATACGTAAAGAAAAGAGATTTATGTAGGTCACAATTTTTGGTGGCTGAAAGTCCAAGATGAGAAGCTTTATCCTCTGGTGAGGGCTTTCTGTATGCATCACAATCTAGCAGATGGCATCCTGGTAGGAGTCCATGAAAGAGAAAGAGATCAGTCACTGGCAAGAAAGGAAATCAAAGTGACTGTGGGGCCAGATTTCCTTTCTTATCACAACTTGATGATCCCAAGGGAGCTGCATCAGTTCTTTCTGGAGGTGGAATCCTGGAAGATCTAAGCACCTCCCACTAGGTACCATCTCTTACAGTTTCCACCATCACTGATACCATGACATTAGAGATAAAAGCATTCAGCACAAGAACCTGTGAAGGCCACAGCCAAACTATGTCCAAAGCATACCAGTGGTAGAACTGTCATTGACGGTGAATGCATTAACACATTGTCCAAAGAAAATTGGTTATCCATATACAGAAAGGAAACCAGGTTGGTAAATCACAGGACAGACAAATCAGTGGCAGATAAATTCAAAATTTAAATGTAAAACCAAAATTTTAAAAAGAAGATAGTCATGAGAATATCTATATATCATTGAGTCCTGGAATGACTTCATAAATAAGACCAAAAAAAAATCACAAATGAAATAAGTGAAAAAAAATTCACTTCATTAATGACTTCTGTTAAACAAAGAAAAAAGCAAAACGTTATTTTAAGACATTTGCACAATATATATCAAATGAAATATCAATATCTAGAATATAATATATACATAGTGGCATAAATTGTAGTAACTCCTTTGGAAAATTATGTAACACTAGGGTTTATAATGTATATGCTTAATGGTTCAGAACTTCATTTATAGGATAGACCCTAGACAATTATGCGCATAGAAATGTGTGCAGAATTCTTCATAACAGCTTTGATTAAAATAACAGAAAAATCTGGAAATAACCTAATTACCCATTGGCATGTAAATTCAACAATAGCAATAACTTATACACTACAACACTAAACAGAAGGGAGAGCAAATGAGCCTCAGGTGCCGGCGTCTGCCCGGGTCACATAGATGAGTATTCTGTGACAGTGGCAAGCACCAGAAAACTACATACACTATGATAATATTTCTATAAAATTCACAAACCTGTTAAACTGAACAATGTAAATCCTTCTCTTCCATTATCCATAATTTGAATTGAATTTTTTGTTTCTTGGCTGAAAGGAGCGCTCCCTAGTATGATGAGAGTTTGGAGGAAAAGAGGGGATTGAAAAAAGCTATTTGGAGAGCTCTCAGGCACAGTGTCACAGGACACGGAGGGAGCTGCTCCCAAGGCTGTGGGCAAATATTTGTACATGTTCGGAGACTGGCAAAAGACTAGGATGGAGTCAGCCGGGGCAGCACGAGAATGGGAAGGTGTGGAATCTGAAGGAGGAAGCCTGGCTCTGAAGCCTGACTTGCCCATTTTGTCATTTCCAGTTACAAAAAAACACACCCCCTTTCATTTATGTGGTATGAAGGCAGAGGGTGGGGGAGCAGCCAGGGTGTTACACGAGTTTGACTTTTGATGTTTATTTTTCTCTTAGCAGAGACTGACCAGTGTGAACAGGAAGCAAAGCTTCCAGAACGCTTGGCAGTGGCCAGATCCTCTCTTGTCAGAGCCTGCTCCAGTTTGAAAGAAGTGCGACTGACAGAAGATAGGGAGTTTGGACAGAGTCCAGAGGCAGTCAGCAAAATGATGAAGTGGCTGAGAAATGGGACCTCTGAGGCAAAGTTAGAGGAACTGGGCTGTAAGCCCAGAGAAGAGGAAGCCTAAGGCTGATATGACACTGGGAATACGAGCAATTGTGTAAGGATGACAGAGACCAGCTGCTCTTCCTGATTTCAGAGGATCAAATTGTAGGAGGTGAGCAAATGCTGAAGAAGGAGTCCTGCTAATCGGAAGGAAGGACTTCACAACATGTCACAAACTCCAGTTCCATCTTCTGCCATTAGAAAAACTGAAGACTACCCAAGCCAAAGGTGTTTTTTGTTTTGTTTTGTTTTGTTTTTAATTTAAAACAGAAAGAGTTGGAGATCTATGGACTAAGTAGGTGCCTCAGTGCGTCACCTCTGTATTTTCAGGCTTTATTGGAAGTTTTGGCTCTTAATAGCGCCAGGTGGCAATTTGGCGCATGCGTCACATTTTTGGTGGATATTTAACACGACTGAAGGAAAGAAAGGTTTGCATTTTGTACAATTATTTTCTTCAATAACAAAATAGACATTTAAATTCATGAGATTTTAAATGATACCCGGATTAAAGACCCCTGTGACACGAATAGAAATTTGTTGGTATAATCTTGAAGAGGAAATTAAGAAATGTCGTGCTTTTTTTGTGAACTAAAACAGATTTTTTTTAGATTTTTGCAGTAATTTTCACATAGCTTCTTGTAATGTAGAAACCATGTAAAAGCATTGCTGGCTCCTAAATTGAAATATGGAAAAAAATCCTTCATAGAAACGTTTTATTGTAAGTAGGTGATGCCTGACAGATATTTCTCATGTCAGAAAACCAGCATTTATTTTTCTTCTCTATGAGTTAAAAAGAAGGGCCTCAATCACAGCTTTACACAGAATACCCCTCAGTATCATTAGAGGTGGCTCACATACCCATCTGCACATGAATGAGACACCCTGATTTGCTGTCTTATCTTCATATATATAATATTATTTGCTCCACCTTAAAGGTCTTGCAAAGTCCTTACATACTTGAGTAGAGACATTGCCTTGAGGAAATCTCTTAGGCAACCCAAGAGACCACTGTAGTTGAGGGAGAGTGGTCTTTGTTTTTTTCAGGAACAGTTTTCAGTCTTTAATGGTTGGGTTAATTGGAGCTAATCTGTAAGTATAAGAACTGACTCTTGAAGCAAATTTGATAGAGATGAAGTTTTTAAATCATATGTAAAGATATAATGGTTTTAATGAAATATGTGCATTTTTCTAGAAGCAATATAACATCATATATTCTCTTGCAGGTGTTATGTGAAAATGCCCACTTTGTCTGTTCCATCAAGAAATATCCGGCACCAGGTCCCAGATTCATTTTTTTCTCTCTTGCACATCCTCTACTGAGCATACAGATATTAAAGCAAGGTCAGCCTTCCCTTTTATTGTTAAGTGATCTGGAATTCTATTTTATTTTGTAAAACCATTGTAAACGACGGGTGGGTACTATTTCTATCGCTCAGTCCCAGTTCCTACAGACTCACCTTTGGTTAGAGTCCTGTCATGCTTTTTGCTTTATTTCTCAGCATAGAATGAGAGTCTGGAAAGAAGCTTGGACAAAAATAACAATTCTAAACACTTTCTCCACTTTAATGTGGTGAAGAAAAAAACCTTTGAAGGGACAGAAGTCTGCATCACTGAACCTTGAGTATTACTTCTATTGTTAGATGTAAGATAGGGAAGACTTTGGTCAAGGATGTTACCTGTCATCAAGTGGCTGTAGGAGCAGAGATTCTGATGCAACTGAAGGTGCCAGTTCATACAATTTCAGAAACAAGATCCCCAAGTAGTTATTAGGTTTTCTAATGGCTTTGACCAAGTACCCTAGTCAGGAAAGACTCTTAATTTTTTAAAAGGAGACTCAGTGCAAATTAATAATTAAGTGTGGTGCAGAACTGAGCTCATTGTAAGAAACTGCTCTGAAAATGACACATTTTTCTCACCTGTAAAAATGAAAATGTTGTTGTAAATGTCAATGAAATAATCTTTCAAAAGTACAAGCTATAATAAGCACTCCATTAATGTTTTATTATTACTATAATAATAGTTATTATTATTACTTTTTCCATCATGGAAGCCACTTTCAGATCTAGTAGGCTTGTTTTGGACATGAGTGTTTCAACTCTAGATGTTTCTAAAAGTGCTACACAACATCACATATACCAAATTCCGATAGAGGAGGAATCGCTAGAAGGCTTGTCTAAGAAATGATACTTCTCGGAAAACCTCATCTTTTACTCTTCAGAATGGGTCAATTCCATGAATAATGAACCATCTTGTTGATCTTTTTAAAATAATTAGCTTTTAATTTTATTGATTTTTACTATTTTTTAACCCTGTTAACATGTTATTGACATTCATTTATATTTTCTTTTTTCCTGCTCTAGATCCTGAAAAGTGAAAAATCCAGCATAGCACCTTTCTTTTGTGCATACAGACACAAAAACATAGGCCCATTTGCTCCTTTATTCATTCTATTGTATATTTGAAAGTGGTATGTATTCTTCAGTAATTAGGTGACATGTTCCATAAATATCAG
Source organism: Hydrochoerus hydrochaeris (assembly GCA_004027455.1). NCBI lineage: Eukaryota > Metazoa > Chordata > Mammalia > Rodentia > Hydrochaeridae > Hydrochoerus > Hydrochoerus hydrochaeris. Next base: position 22,407 of record PVLA01009724.1, on the reverse strand, counting down.
TTAGGTCAAACTGATTCGTGGTGTAGTTCAGGTCTTCTATTTATTGAGTGGTATTCTGTTTCCTTGATCTGTAAATTAGTGAAAGAAAAGTACCAAATATTTCAACAATAAAGGGTTTGTCTATTTCTTCTTGTAGTTTTTCCTAATTTTATTTTATTTTATTTTTTGAGACAGGATCTTGCTACACAGTTCAGGGTGGGTTTGAGCTCACTTTGTAGCCCAGGCTGATCTTGAACTCGCAACCATCCTCCCGCCTCAGCTTCCCAAGTTCTGGGATGACAGGTGTGTGTCACCACCCAGCTCTACATGTATTTTAAATTCTTTTAAGCTACATTCATATTTAAGTTTTTGGGTCTTAAACTGTGTATTTACTTTTAACATTATGGAGTAAAAGGTCCCTCTATCTCTGGTGATATTGCCTTAAAAGGGAATAAATTTAGAGATTCTTTTAAACTACATGCACATTTAAGTTTTTGGGTCTTAAACTATGTATTGACTTTTAACATTATGAAATAAAAGGTTCCTCTATCTCTGGTGATATTGCCTTAAAAGGGAATAAATTTAGAGATTCTTTTAAAAATAATTTGTTACAGTCATTCTTTTTTGTTTTGACTAATGTTTTCATAATGTTTTTCTATGCTTTTCACTTTTGGAATATGTGTCTTTGTATTTCAAGTATATTTCTTTGTACACAGTGTATAATTTGGTCTTGCAATGGCAATGTTTGCCTTTTCATTGAAATGTTTAGAACATTTCATATTTAATCAATTGCTGGTACCTTGAACTCGAATCTATCCTCTATTTCTTTTCTATTTTTACAATGTTGTTACTTTTTCTTTTTTTCTTTACTCTTTCTAACTGATGTAATAGTTTTTAGTACATCATTTTATCTCCATTGTGGGCTTATATGCTATACTTCTTAGTAGAATTACTAAAGTTCTCAATATATAATTTGAACATTTCATAATGTAGCTCAGAATTTGGCCAAATAGTAAATCTTTGGCTGCATGTACCATATAAGGTATCAACTACTTATTCTTTTTTAAAATTACATTTTAAAAGTATAAAAAATTCTTAACTTGTGGTCTGCATGGAAAGAGAACACAGGGAAGATTTAGCCAATGGGCCATCATCGCTATACAATGTTGTAGTAATTTATATCTGATGCTTTGAACATCACACACTTCACATGAGGTGTGATTGAAAAATAGTATGTTTAAATAAAAACTCGTTACATTTAAAGACATGTTGCCATGAATCCCCCTCACAACAACCTTGCAGCTTCAAACCTATCACAGTGTGTTCTTGTCACTTTCTGAAGCAGTTCTGGAAGTCTTTTTCTGGGAGTGTCTTTAGTTGCACTGTTGAGGCTGTCTTGATGTCCTGAATCCATTCAAACATTCGCCTTTCATGATCATTTTGACTCTGGGGAAGAGCTAGACTCAGTGAATAAGGTAGATGAGGAAATGCCCTAATGTGACAAACCCGACTTTCCTTTGGATTAGTGATGGTGAATCTTATGGAGCTTTCAATGATAACAAATAACCTGCTGTGGCACACGTGCCATAGGTTTGTCCCCACTACTTTGAATGGTACTCAGCCAGAATTCAGTATATTTTAAATCACACTTAATAACGATGCTTAAAAGGGAACTTCCATAATTGCATCAGAATGTGGCATGAACATCAGATAAGTTGTTCAAGGGGAGGAGGAGTATCTAGAGACAGAGTAATGGCAGCGAGTCTTTGACTTTAACACATTTTAAAATTTTAAACATTCCCCTCCTCTCATTGATGAAAATGACCTACAGCAGTACAGTGTTACTTTCTCCTTTCACCATTGGTACTATTTTGATATATATTTTTCTGCTATCTATAAGTCTTAGAGTCTGCCTTTGTAATTGTGGAGTTAGTCATTTATTGCTTGAAGAAAATTTTAAAAGAAAAATTACTTAGTGTGTATTTATTATTTTGGGTGGTTTTAAAATTTTGTTTTAATTAAGTTTATTGGTACATTTTAGGTACACATAATGGTCACATTTGCTATGGGGAATTTGTTCCTGTACACGATATAACTAGATTCCCCCATCCCATTCCTCTGTCCTCCCTTTAACCCCTCTTCCCTTCCTTATTTGCAAAAGCATTGTTTCCAGTCTTTCCCTCTTTTCTCTCATTTTTTTCTTTTCCCTTCCTTCCTTTCCTTCTTCCCACCTCCCTAAATCCCATTCCTCTTTAAATATTTTCCTCCTATTTCACAATATTCATTCTACATTTTGGTCCTTATGTGTCCTTTTGGTTTCTCACACCCGAGAGATAATATGGTATTTACACGTGTGTGTCTGATTTATTTCAGTTAAGAATGTGGCCTCAAGGCCACATTTAGCTAGCCATGTTTCAAGCTCATCCTTCATCATGGCAGAGTAGTATTCTATTGTATAAAAAAAAAACTCCACATCTTCTTTATTCAACCATCAGTTGATGGGCATTTGGGCTTTTTCCAAAATGTAGCTATTACTAACTGTGTCACTATACACATAGGGGTGAATATATTGCTGTGGTATTATGCTTTTCATTCTTTTGGGAAGATAAGAAGAAGATGAGTAGCTGGATCAAACAGAACCACTAGTTTTAGTTTTGAGTAATCTCCACACTGATTTTCACAGTGGCTCTACTAGTCTACACTCCCACCAACAAAGGAGAAGGTTTCCTTCTTCCTCACAGCCACCAGCATTTGTTAATGGTTGATTTCTTGAAAATAGCCTTTGTTCTTTAGTGAGATGGAATGTTAGTGTTGTTTTACTTTGTGTCTCTCAAATGATCAATGATGTTGAACTTTTTAAAATATATTTATGTGCCATTTCTGCTTCTTCATCTGAAAAGTGTCTATTTGTTTCAGATGCCCATTTTTGGATTAAATTTGGAGGTTCTGATATTTTTGAGTTCTTTACTGAGGAACTCAAAGTAGTCCTTTGTCTGAGGAACACCTGGCAACATTTTTTCCAATACTGGTTTATCTCATCTCTCTGCTGGTGGTTTCTCTTGCTGTGAAAAAAGTTTTTAATAAAATGAGATCCCAGTTGTTGATTCTTTGTTGTATTTCCTGTGTGATTGGGGTTTTGTTCATAAGGTCTTTGTCTATACCAAAGTCTTCCAGAGTTCCACCTATTCTATCTTCCATAAGATTGAAGTTTTAATATCTCTTTCAGTTTTAATATTTAGGTCTTTGATCTTTTTTGATTGTAGCTTAGTGCATGGTGAAATATATGGGTCTAGTTTTAGTGTTTGGTATGTGAAAAGCCAGTTTTTCTAGCACCACTTATTAAAGAGGCTCTATTTCTTCCAGGGGAAGTGCTTGGCATCTTTATGAAAGAGAATATAACTGAGTATGCCTGGAGTTGTCTCTGAGTCTTCAAATCTTTTCCATTGATCATCAGGTCTGGTTCTTTTCCTTCCTTTTCTCTTTTCCTTTCCTTTCCTTTCCTTTCCTTTCTCTTTCTCTTTCTTTCTTTCTTTCTTTCTTTCTTTCTTTCTTTCTTTCTTTCTTTCTTTTTTTCCTTGCCAGTACCATGATTTTTTTTTTCTTGTTGTTGCTGTTTGGTTTTTGGTTTGTTTTGTCACAATGGCTTTATAGTACAATTTTAAGTACTACAACGAATTGCCTTTGTTATTCTATGTCTTTTCTGGTTGCAAATGACTTTTAGGTTTGCCCTCTCTGATTTTGTGAGATATGCTATTGCTATTTTGATTGAGATTGATAAAATCTGTCTAGAAATCTTGGAGGTATGGTCATTTTCACTATATTGGTTCTTTCTACCCAAGAACAAGGGATACCTTTCCATTTCTGTTATCCTCTTCAATCTCCTTTTTCAGAGTGAAGTAGATTTGTTTTACTTCATTCATTACTTTTAGCACTTTTTCGAGTACTGTAGAGGTTTCATACTTCCTTTGCTACATTGATTCTTAGGTATTTCATTGTTTTGGATGTTGTGCAAGGTGTTTCTTTCCTAATTTCTTTCTTGGTGATTTTGTTAATTGTGTACAAGAAGGCCAATGATTTTTTGAGGGTTGACTTTGTATTCAGCTATGCTGCTAAATTTAGTTATTAAATCTAGAGTCTTTTGGTGAAATTTTTAGGGTGTTCTATGTAGAATATCATGTCATCCACAAATAACTATAATTAAAGTCTTCCTTTCCTATCCTTATTACTTTTATTTATTTTTCTTGTTTAATTGCTCTGGATATGTTTGCAGAACTATACTTAACAAGAATGGTGACAGTAAACATCCTTGTCTTGTTGCTGATTTTCAATTTGTATTCATTTAGTCTGATGTTGGCTGTTGGCTTTTATTGGATTGTGACAAAGAACATACATTTCAAATTTCTGTAAGATTTTTATTACGAATGACTGTTTGACCTTCTGAAATGCTGTTTTGCATCTATTGAGATGATCATATAGTTTTTGTCCTTGACTCTGTTAATATGATTTATTATATTTATTGATTTCCATATGTTGAACCAATCCTGAACTCCTGGGGTGAATCCTACTTGGTGATGGTGCATAATTTTCTTAAAAATTTGATGCATTTTCTTTACCAGTATCTTATTGAGGATTTTTGCTCATTTGGGAGACAGGCCTGTGTTACTTTTTCTTGATTGGATCCTTCTCTGGTTTTGGTATCGTGTTCATGTTTCCTTCCAGGAATGAATATGAGAGAATTGCTTCCCTTTCAATTTCATTGAAGAGTCTGAGAAGTAGCAGTAGTAGATTTTCTCTAAATTTTTGTAGAATTCAGGAGTGAATTATTTTTTTAGGACCTGGGCTTTTCTTTGTTAGTAGATTTTTGATTTCATTGACTGATATTTATTTATTTAGAACATTTATATTTTCTGGATTCAGCTTTGGTAATTCATATGCTTATAAGAATATTTTCATTTCTTCTGCATTTTCCAATTTACTACAATATAGGTTCTCATAGTAGATATTGATGATCTTCTGGATTTCTACAGAATCTGTTGTGATTTCACCCTTTTCATTCCTAATTGCATAAATTTGAGTCTTGTAGTTTTTGATAAGGTTGACTAAGGGTTTGTCACCATTACTTAACCTTTCAAAGAATCAACTCTTCAATTCCTTAATTTTAGTATAGTTTTCATAGTCTCCATGGCATTAATTTGCTCTCTGATCATCATAGTTTCCTCCCTCATATGAACTTTGGGCTTGACCTGTTCTTCTTTTTCCAGAAGTACCAGACTCAGCATTAAGTTATTTGAGCTGACTCTGTTTTCCTGACATGGGAATTCATTGCTATAAGTTTCCCTCATAAGAGTGCTGCTTTCATTGTGTCCCATGAATTCCTGTATATTGTATTGGTGTTATTGTTTAATTGTAGAAACTAATTTCTTCTTTAATTTTATCTGATATCCATTGGTTGTTCAGGAGGGCATTATTTAATTTTCATGTGTTTATGAAGATATTGCAATTTCTTCTGCCATTGATTTATAATTTCATTGCACTGTGGTTTCATAGTATACATGGTATAATGTTAATTCCTTTGCATTTACTTAAGCATGTTTTATGAGCTACTACGTGGTTTATTTTGGAGAATGTTCCATATGCAGCTGAGAAGAATGTGTATTCTGATGTTGTGAGGTGAAACTCTCTGTAGATATCTATTAAGTCCATTTGTTTGAAAGTTTGATTTAGCTCTAATATTTCATTGTTGATTTTTTTCTAGTTGATGTGTTTATTTGTGACAGTGAGTTGTTGAGGTCTCCCATTGTAATTGTGTTAGTGATTATTTGATTTTTCATGCCCATTAATGTTTGTTTGATAAAGTTGGATATATAGATCTATAATTGTTATCTCTTTCTCTTGGATTGTTTCCTTTACAAGGATATAGTGACTTTTTGTCTCTCTTAATGGAGTCTTAGCTTGAAATCTATTTTGTCTGCAAATAGAATCATTAACCCTGCTTTTTTCCAAGTTTGTGTCTCATGAAGTTTTTTCCATTCTTTGGCTTTCAATCTATTAATTTATTTTGAATTAGATATGTTTCTTGCATGGAGCATATTGTTACATCTTGTTTCTTGATCCATTCTTCCACTCTGTTTCTTCTTATTAGTGAATCAAGATCATTAGCATTGATGATTACAACTGATATGTATTGATTTATTCTTATGTTATTTTCCTCTTGTTGGCTCCTTTTCTCCTTTGTCCAATGGTTTTCCTTGCCTGATGGATTCATTCTGGTGGGCTTCATGGAGTTTTAATCCTTTATATCTTTCTAGAATGTCCTTCAGAATATTTTGGAGTGCTGCTTTGGTGCTCATTAGTTCCCTCAAGTGTTTTTTGTCATGGAAGTATCTTCTCTTTCCATCAATTTTGAAAAAGTTTTGCAGGGTACATCAATATGCGTTGGAATTCATTTTCTTTTAGGGATTGAATTACTTCATTCCAAGCTCTTTGACTTGAGAGGTTGTGTTGAGAAGTCTGCTATGATTCCAAAGGGCTTATCCTTTATAAGTGATTGATTTGTTTATTTTCTTTAACAGTTTTTAATATTCTATTTTTGTGTTGAATTTCTGGAATCTTTACTATTATAAGCCTTGCTGTGGATTTTATTTTTACTATGGCTAAGTGGAGTTCTATATGCCTACCTTATGTGTATGTCGAGTTCTTTCCCCTGCATGGGAAGTTTTCTGCCGTGACATTTGTGACCATGTTTTTCTCTAATGTCATTTGCAATATCTCCTATTTTTTAATTGATTCAAACCAATCATTTTATTCTTCTTGTCATTATCTAGCATCTGCTTGATGGATATCTCATGGTCTCCTGCTATTTTTGAGAAATCTTTGTTTTTATGACCACTGAAGCAATCCTGTCTTCTATTGCTGAGATTCTGCCCTCACATGGGCTCATTCTGCTGCACATATTTGCAATGGAATTTTTAGTCTCCTGGATATTTCTTTGAATCTGTTACATAGATTCCATTTTTTTTCCTGTGTTGGCCATTCATGGTTTTCATCATTTTCTTAAACTCTTGTATTTTTAGAGTCACCGAGTATGTCTTTCATTATGGTCACCATCTCTATAGTTATCTGATAAATTATTTCTAGTTTGATTTTTTTCTAGAGCCTTGTTCATCTGCTTTGTTACTTCCACTGTTACCACTTCAGAGAGTCCAGGTGGGTGGCTTTTGAAATGTTCCACATGGTGGCCCACTAAGTTGGCCTTTATTGAGCTGGATGTCTGGGGTTGCATATTGTTTAAGTGTCTTCTCATTTTGTATTTTTTTTTAGTTTAATTCCTGGGTTAATCCTTATAAATTGCTTGTGGCAAGCAGCTTTATTGCTAGTATTTACAACATTTAGGAAATGACTACTTCTCAGAGGTGTCTTCCAGAAGTAGTGCTAGCCTGTGGATTTTGAATCTGCTAAAAGATCTTACCTCTTCAGTTTATGTGGGGATGAGAAGTTGCTGTCCACTTGGCCTTGCCCCTGGTTCTTTGGCACTAGCCTACAGTATTTCTTTCTGATTTGTTGGCAATCTCATTCTTCATATATCAGGAAGAACAAGTAATTAGAACAATCGTGTCACTTTGGCTAAAGTGGCACAATCAAAAATAACAATAGCATCAAGCAGTCTAGAAAATTACAAACTAGTGAAATAAAATTTTATGTGTTCCTCTTACACCTACTGACTAAACTATTAATTTGCACCTTTAACAGTATAAACTAGATTTGTGGTTATATAAAAAAATCTGAAATTAACCAAATAATTTTATGTAATAAATAAGGTCTCAATATGGCAATTTTATCCTCAGGGGAGGAAATCTAAAAGAGTTGTGGAAGAAAAATAAAGACATAGAAGAAAAGGAAGAAATTAGAAGCAAGACTGAAATTCAAAGGAAGATCATGCGAACTTTGGGAAACTGGTACAAAGGACAGAATAGAAAGACAGACGAAAAAATAAAAACAACAGAATAGAACAACAATAAAATAGCTAGAAACCATATATACACTCGTATAGAAACAATGACAAAAAATCAAACAAACAAAAGAAAACAAGCAAAAGAAATTTTAAAAAATGTTTATTGCAAGATGTGTCTCTGATATCACTGGTCAATAACATGGGCAGACAGAGTACAGATCCATGTTGAACAATCCTAGCAAACCAACAGAAGTTCCAATGTGGGGTAGCGGATAATCTCAGCAAGCCTGCACCTCTATTTCTATTGAAGCTCAGACTGGCTTCTAGCTGCTAGGCTAGAACCAGACCAGCCCAGCCTGCAGCAGTCCCTGTGCGAACTGTGGAATTGAACTCAACTGGGAGTCACTGGATGGAGCAAGCAGCTGCTAGAAGTCCCAAGATCAGTTGGCTTGTCTCCAACATAGCTCCTGGCTAATTGACTTTTCTTGTTGGATTCCTAACTGAAACGCTGCAGTCTGCTGCAACCACTGTTCCACTCCAGTGGTAGCTTTTCCATGGAGGTCTCTGGGGTTACCAACAGTCATTGTGCTCACGTTTTATCTAACCCTCCCACACGGTGAGACTGACCTCACTACAAAAGTACTACCTGCCTCCTTCTCCTTATTCTTTGAAGTTCTTTTCATTTTCCCTGTGGGTTTCAGTTCTTGCTTCAAATCCTTTTGGGGTTCCAGGGTTCCAGGATTTCCTTCTTTTACTCTTTCTCTTACTGCTATATTCCAACATCTGGACACCAAATCTCAGAGAGGCTCTTTTTCTGCTGCTCACCATTCTACTTTCTTCCTGAGAGTCCTCAGTCTCAGATATTTGAAAAGTATGCACCCAGTATCATTTTTCTATCAGCATGAATAAGTTTTTAACATTTAATATTTTATACTTAATGTCCTTTTCTGTTGCATATAAGTTTTTTGGCTTACACTTTATTTGAAATGATTAACCTATAAATATCCAATCAAAATGTTGAACTTTATGCTACTTTCTCTTTTGACTCTTTAAATACATCACTTTATTGACTTTGATTCATGCTTTTCCTGATGACTAGACAGCCAAGCTTCTTACGTTTATTTCACTACATTTAGATCATATATTTTCTGGTTTCTTTTTTATCTTTAATCTTCATCAATTTGATTATGATCTTACTTGTTATTATCTTCTTTGAGTATATGAATTTAAAGTTGAATTTAATATAACTTGGTTATTATTTTCTCATTTTTCCCCTTATATCTTTTCTTTCTTTCTTTCTTTCTTTCTTTCTTTCTTTCTTTCTTTCTTTCTTTCTTTCTTTCTTGTTTTTTGGACTCTAAATATGTACATTGAATAGCAGAGACCTTCATATTATTCAACAGGTTACTTAGATCCAAAATATTTTTTAGTCTTTTTTTTCTTTGCACTTTGTGTGTGTTTTACTTCGATGTTTTCAGTTTCACTTTTACTCTTCTTTTTTAAAAAATTTATTTAAAGAGAAAAAAAAACATGTAAAGGGTAGAGATAATACAGAATTTTTTAAAAAAGATAAACAGTAAGAAATCACTAGTTGATAAATTACATATTGTCCTCTTAGAAATAGTTGTTCAAGTTACAAAATTAAAGCATAGAAAGTAGATATTCAAACACTGAGAGTGTAAAGAGCTACACATGCATGAGTCTCTACATGTATTTATATCCTTTCTGTATTAGAGGGAAAAATAAAACATAGCAAGACAAAACAAAACAAATTCCTGTAAAAACATGAAACCAAAAAGTCATATAAAATCACAGTACAAGGTGATCTATAATGGTTACTGTGTTGTCTCTCATTATCTTCAATAGAATTATCTCTATCATCAGGCATAATTGAATATAGCAGTATAATTGAACATAGCTGTATATAACAATATTAGTAAAAATAAAACATTGTAGACAGTATAAAACTTCAAAGTCAGGTAATAATCAAGCCAGAGTAGATATTCTGGTGAATCTTGTCATCTTCAGTGCAGTTGCCTATATTCTCAGACTTCATACTATCAATCAGAACAGCTTTGAATAAAATCTATCAATACAAAACAGCAATCTAACAAACCAGATTTGATTATGAACAGTCATGGTAAACAATATAGGTTATATAGAGCTTTAGATTAAGTTAATAGGAAACTAAGGATGATTACCATAATACATCCTGCTATTTTTGGGAAAATTGTCTGTGCCCTCAAATCTAGTACAAGTAGCATGACTGGAACAGAATATAATACATCTAAGCAGAGTAATGTGAGTAATGTGGGTTTTAAATCCTGGTGCACTATTAACAATATAGTGTATCAAGGCCATCTATGTTAGAGATTCTAGCCATCCTTCTCTGCCTCGTTTCTGCTATGCTATTTTTCTGCCTTTGTTTGTCTACTTTTCTCCATTCTACTGCCTGCCCTGCTCATTGAGGCCTTTCTGCCATTGTTCCTAAAATCCTGGTATTTTTTCCTCTCTCGTTAGAATGTCCTTTAGTATTCTCTGTAGGGTTGGATTGGTGATCACAAACTCCCCCAGTTCCTCTTTGTCATGGAATCATCTTGTTTCTCCTAATCTCTAGTGACAGTTTTGCAGGATACATCAATCTGGGCTGGAGGTTATTTTCTTTCAGAGCTTGGACTACTTTGCTCCAAGCTCTTCTTGATCTGATGGTCTGTGTTGAGAAGTCTGCTGTGATATTGATGGGCTTACCTTTATAGGTGATCTGTTTCTTTTCTCTGATGGCTTTTAATGTTCTGTTTTTAAATTGAATTTCTGGTATCTTGATTATTATATATCTGGGTGTAACTCTGTTTTGGTTGTAGGTGGCTGGGGTTCTGTATGCCTCACATACCCAAATGTCATTTTCTTTTCCCATGCTTGGGAAGTTTTCCTTAATTATTTCCTTGAATAGCCTTTGTAATTTGCCTGTTTTTATTCCTTCTTCTTCATTCACATTCTTTATTCTTAAATTATAAATTATTTTGTCATCTTCTAGCCTTTGTATTGTTACTGCCTGTTTCCTTGTTATTTTTAAGAGATCTTTCCTTTCATGATCACACATTGCAAACTTGTCTTCAAGTTTTGATAGTCTATCCTTAGTTTCTTTTAAGGAATTTTGCCAGCTTTCAATGGAGTTTTTAACTTCCTGGTAATCTCTTTGAATCTGCTTTATGTATTGCATAGTTTCTTTATATTGTTTATTGAATGTTTCTCTCCTTTTTTTGTGTTACTCCCTTCTTTCATCCTTGTTTTCCTGAGAGATGATTAGCATTTCTTTTATTAGTCTACTCATACCTTGCTTTACTTGATTTAATGTTTCAGTTTTGAGCTCATCTACAAGGTTCCGAAGATATCTCTTAATGTCCATTGAAGCCATGTCTGATGTTGCATGTTTGCTTCTCTAATCTCCTTTATTTTTTCCTCTCCTGGATCAGTGCTTTCAGTGTTCTGAGCTGAGAACCTCCTCCTGCCTCATTCTCCTGTCATGGTCTCAGTCTCCTCCACACAGGTGTACAGTGGAGGTCCCAGCCCCCTTCCCTGTCAGTCAGATTTCCTCTGAAGCATGCTGTTGAGGGATCTCCACCCTCTCCTGACTGCTCTTGTCACTGAGGTGTAAGCAGGGGCTGCATATGCCGACCCTCCCCACTGGGCCAGCCAAACTTCAGGGGGCTTTATCAGGTTAGTGTGTGCTAGGCACAGGGAATTGATGTGTGATGGCTCATTGGCTCCAAGCCAGGGGCATGACCCAGTCCAAGCAAATCCCACGAATCTTCTCTGGGGAGGGAGCAACCAACTGAAGTCACTGTCACTCCCAGTTCAGGCTCCTTCTGCTCAATTCCAAATGTCTCCCATTTGGTTGTGCCCTTCCTGTGTGGGGGGGTCTCATTCCCAGCACTGATCATGGATTAATGAAGGCCTCTTCACCAGCTCTGCTCTATGTTGGGCTCACCAACCTCCGACTTCAGCGGGGCTGTGGCTCCTATAAGTGGCGGCTGGAGTGAGTTTGGCAGCTCTGCCAGCCAGCGTGAATTCAGACCATCATGAATCAGGCCAGCATGAACTTGGTGTGTCCCAGCAAAAACACTGTGTCTGGTAATTTTAGCTTTTCCAGTTTTAGCCCCAAGTCTACATGTTTGATGAGTTTTTTCCATTTTAATTTCTTCCTGTGTCGAGAGGATCCATCTTTCTTTGTCTGAATCTCTCTAGGATGTTTTATTCTGGCATATGAGTTGTTTCTCCTGAGAGGCTTTGTATTTTGTTGCTCACTGATCAGCCATCTTTAGCTCCTCTGACTTTTATTCTTCTGAATATTATATGGACATTAACCTTTGTTGTGTCAGTTTCATTGGCTTGGAAACTATCAGAGGGATTAGTAAAGCACACTTTTGGGTGTATGTGACCTTGAGGAGTATATCTGGTCCCTGGCCCTTTCCTCTCTGACACTTCTGGCCTGCCAAAAAATAAACATCTTTGCTCTGTCACACTCATCCATCAGGATATTACTGACTTGAAAGTATCTGTTAATACACTACATCCCCTGAAAACATAAGCCAAATTATACCTCTCCTCCTTTTAGTTGTGCCAGGTATTGTGTACCAGTGACAAGAAAGCTGACTAATATAACTGTTAATATGCTAGTAAACATATCAGTGACTTTTTCATTTCAAGTGTATTCTTCAGCTCTGGGAGTTTAATTTTTTTAAATGCTATACTTCTGTAGTCATTGAATTTATGTTTTCCTTTGAATCAAAGTATTTTATTGCTTATTTTATCATTTCTACTATATCTGCAGCTTTGTTAATTGTTTTTTTTTCTTCATTATAGTTCTAGTTTTGTTACTTCCTTGTGTTCCAAAATTTATATATGATTATGTGGTAGGTTTTCTTTGGATTTCAAATATTAAAAATATTGTTGATTAATTTGGATCCTTAATTTTCTTTACAGAATTTTACAGTATTTTTGGCAAGGAGTTACTTGAAGATTGGCTTGACTCTCTCAATATCTTTTTCCTTTTAAGTTTTGTTACAGTAGACCTAAAATGTCCCTTCCTTTATAAGCTAAACTTTGCTTCTAAGGTGTGATCCTTCTCAATAGTCTATTAAATACTTCAAATACTCAGTACATTTTTGACCATGTCTGATAAAATCTTGCAGGTTGTCCAGCCCTTTGCCAGGTTTGGGACTAGTTCAGATTATAGTTTCATGAAAAGAGATCTTTGGGAGACATCACCAAATTTCACGTGAGTATATATAAATCAGTACTCACACCCGGATTTAGTGTAGGTATTTTAGGGAGCCCTTAGGTAGACTTGTAGAGGTTGTTCTCTGTTTAGCGCCTTCCAATTTTAAATGCTTTATGTTTTCTTTGAATTCTTGTATGTGTCCCTTCAACATTGTGAGCATCAGTTCTGCTCCATTCTAACAGACAGAAAATGAAGTCACAGGCCTCACTTCCTTTATCTCTATATCATGCACCACACTTCTTTTGCTTACTGTTGTTTGGGTTGAAAACAACAAAGTTGCTTCATATATATGGTCTAATTGTGTTGGAATACAATTTCCAAATCACCTACTTATTGGATGGAGATACAGTCTTCAACAATAAAGAAATATTTTGAAAATTTTTTGAAAAATTGTGTAATGAACAAAGTGTAAAATTTTCATAGAAACACAGTAAAAATTTAAACAATGAAGACCTTGAACCAGAGGGTATCAATCATAATTTATGACAAATCTGTCCTCAGTGGATGCCAGCAAGGTGAGAGGAGTAATTTTTGTCAATTTCCTCAGTTTAGTATTTTGTAAGGGATACAAGTACACGTACAATGTTGGTATCAAGGATAAGTAACTTCTGAGGGAGACAAGAATCTTCAAATGAAGTTTGAAACATAGAACATATAAAGAATTATGTCAGATAATTTTCCAAGAAGCACTGTGAACAGAAAAAATATGAAGAGTTGCAGAAGATAAGAGAGATGTAAGTGGCATGATGAGCACGGGAGATAGACAGGGGAGCAGGGGAGCAGGCTAGAAGCAGGTGTGAAAGGGATCCTGACCGCATGCTACAGGGACGAGTTTAGTCTCTGTGCAGCAGTTTGAAAAAAGACTTTAGTTATGTCTTTAAATAGATATAAAATGAGCCTTTTTGCTGGCAGCATGGAAAATTCATTAGTTAGTCATGACTGGAAATAGACAATGTTTTTCAAACTGCAAGTAGCAACTGATAAGTGAGGTGCCTTTAAAGATGAAATAGAATAGAATAGTTAGAATAGAATAGAATGAATAGAATAGGATAGAACTGTCATTGAGCACCACACAGTTATTTGAATTGTTTCTGCAACCTTTATTTCATTAATATATCTGGATTAATCTGTGTATCTGTAGTGAATCATAATGTAAATATACTCCTTCATGGTGGTACAAGTTTGAGAGCACTGCTTTAGTAGACTGTGGAAGTGTCTATATAAAAGATTATGAAGATTTTGTCAATACAATATCAACAAGAATAAAACAGAAATAATAAAAATCAAAATACAGAAATACAGAATGGAGCATTTAGTACATTATGTGGTCTTAAGGTAATAAAGCATATGGGATGGTACTTTTGTTTTTAACATATGGAACTGGGTACTTGATGAAGACTATTTAAAATAAATACTATAGTACAGTAGGAAGGACAGATTTACTAAAGTATATTATATCAAAAAAAGAAATACTAAAATGGTCCAAAACATTTTAAAATTTCTACTAAAAGTCAGTGCTGCAGCTATCATGTTTTTGGAGACAACACATTATTGGAAGAAAACCATAGCAGCAGGGTAATTTAAGAGCAGATATACCAGGTTGAACAAGAAGTGAAATGAAATCAGACATTTTCTTCTCAATAGATTATTTCATTTTTTGTCTTAAAGATAAAAGTATTTGATGATGAAGTAAAACCCATTGGATGATTTTGACAAAATGTAGAACTAGAGAAGATAGACAGAACTGTATATTATATGTAATGCACGAGACCTTAAAGCCTTGATGACATTCATCTTCACTTGTGAGAAGAGATTTAATAAAGTAATTTATTAGGTCCCCTTTCGCTCATAAAAAGAAATGTCATGGAAGACCTATTCCTTTATATATTCTCCATATACTGTACTGACTATTAATTCTTATATTTCTAACTTAGTATGCTAAATTATCAGTGGTTCTGCTTTGAGAAAAACACATGTATATGCTAAGAAAATTAAATTTTAGAGACAGAAGATTTCATAGATGGATTATTTTGAATCTTTCTATTTTATTATTAGAAAAGAACTAACCTTGGTAAATACAGTGAACATCATTTCAAATGTTTAAATTACTATGCCAAATAAGATGTCTGCTTAGCTGATGGAGTTAACAATTCTGATGGACAGCTTATTTCCCAGCCATACGTCTCCCAGAGAGATCAATAATAAGATTGTTGATGCAACATAAATTTGTACTATTAGAAAGGCAGATTAGTTAATATTCTATTGTGTACAAGATAGCAGAGTTTTCCCAGAATATAAAATTCAACTGTTAAATTATAAGTATCTAAAAGGTATAAAAAGATGAAATTAAAGACTCACAAAAATAGCTAAGAAGATAAAAAAATCTGAGGCCCAGATGACAGCAACTAACTTTATTAGTTTTGATGTCAATGATAATGATACCAAATTAAATTTAAACTTTATGGTTTTGTGCCGTTTTAGTTAGATATTTTAGCTGCTTCTAAGACACTGACTGTTTTTACCTTTGCCTTCCAGGCTTATCTGCACTTGGGAAGGAAACTGTCTTATCCAATCAATTTTCAGGTATGTCTTCGGTTGCTTAAGACATGAGCAAAATGATGTAATGCAAAGCAAATTTGAAATGACTTTAGAAATTGACACAAATTCTTACAATTGACATAAAGTGACAAGTCTTTTCAAAAGGAAATTGCTGATATTGGAATGGGTTGTGTTCCTCAAAGCAGCTTCAGCTCCAGCAGCATACTTGGAAAGGAATTTTATAGAAATAGACAAATGAATGTGGTGCACTTTAATAAATGGTCAAAGTCATAGATTATATATACCATTAATTTCTTTTCTTTAAATTTTATTTAAAGAGAAAAAAAAAGCAAAACAGAAAAAGGGGTAGAAACAATATAGAATTTCAGAAAAAAAACCAGTAAGTAATCACTAGTTGATAAATTACATATTGTCTTCTTAGACCTAGTTGTTAAAGCATACAAAGTGAGCATTCAAACAGTGAGACTGCAAAGAAGTTCAATGATCCAGTAACAGCTTAGCAACATGGTTATCAATACTACACACTTAAACATACATGCAGCCATATCCTCTAGAGCACTTTCTTTTCTTTTTTTTTTACTTTGTTAACTCCATTATCTGCTTAGTTATATCCTGTTTCAGGTTGCTCAGTACCTTACTGACTTGTTTGTTGTTATATGCTTTGAATCATCTTATATAATTCTGTTGCCTTGTTTTTGAGTTTCTCCTCATCCATGATCCATGGATCAGCTTTGGTGGAGTTGGGAGATTTTTGGAAGTACTTTGTTACTTTCTTATCTACTTTTTTTTTTTTTGAAGGTAGCAAAATACAGCAGAACAAGACAGAAGAAACCCATGCGACCGCACTGCAATAAAACTACCACAGAATCTCAGAGCAGGTCACCAGGACACAAGCAATGGGCTCAATAGTACAGCCCATTTTGTTCACATTAGTTGTTCTTTCAATCAGGTAGAGGAAAATGGAAGGAAATATCGAACTTTTAAAAACAGAATATTGAACAAAGCAGTACCATTAATCAAAACTGAATAAAACAGTGATAAAAATATTTGCCTTCAAAGAGATGGTGGAAGGAAATCCCCCTTACTTGCCACGCTGTATATGTTCATCCTCCAAAAAGACTGCCGATACCTACTTGCTAACGGGGTGGGGGGGATGGATTAATGTCTGATGCTTAGCCCCCCGCACTGGCAGAGCCCCAGCTGCTTACCAGGGTGGCCAGTAGGCCGTCTGTTCTCCCAGCACCCAAAGTTCCAACATGATGCGGAGCTCAGGAATCGCTGATAGTTCTCGCCCTGGTGTGCCAGTGGCTTGCCAGGCCCCCAGCTGCTCACCAGGACAGCGAATAGGCCGCCTGTTCTCCAGCGCCCAAAGTTCCAATATTAATTTCTTTATAAGCTAAAAATACTAATGCAGAAACTTCATTTTTCCATCTTATTTTATCAAAAACATGCTCTGAGCATGTTTCTCTTAAACCTACTAACTCATTTATGGTGTCATATTTCATGAGCTTAATATTCCCATCACCAATTTCTTTATTAGAAAGTTTAAAAGAAATTTTACTAGGATAAACTGTAGATTACCATTTATTTCTTGAATAAAATCCAGATACATTAAAATACTAAATTAGTGATGAATAATATTAAGGAGGCTCTTTTATTTATGCTATCAAGCAAAGAAGAATAACAAAGTATTTATAGAGTTTCTCTTTATATATATTTATTTTCTTATCACATTATCTTGAACTTCTAGAACAATTTATAACATTGCATTGATAATGAGAAATCTCTCTAACTGATCCAATTTCTTTTAGCCTTACCAATAGGCATGATGTTTGCAGTTTTAAAAGATAAGTCTTTATTGTTCTAAAGAGAAATTCATTCAAAATAGATATAGAATATTTTTGTTTTAAAATCAGATGTATTTTTTGAGTTCACAAAATTCTTATAGTACTACATATAAGCATATGGTAAACAGTATTAACAGATTTATTTTTATCGATCTATGCTTTTATTTACAGAATAAAACTTATCTTGGCATGGTTTATTTTTAATACACAGTCAAATTGAATTTATATTTCTTTACTTAAGATGTTTACCTCTATATCACTTAAAAGCCTTGATTTGTAATGTTTAGTACTCAGGGTTGAGCTAGTTTTATGATGTGATTTTGACCTTTTTTCCTACCTTCCAGACAGATTTCTGAAATAAACATATTTAATCTTGAAGATGCCTTCTTTATATTTACTTTATTTGAAGAATAACAAAGAGACGAATTAAGTAGAATGCTTTGTATGTTGAACTGGATCAACTGGGAAATGTAATCCAATTTGATTTTATCTTTCTTTACCACTCTGTATTACAAATATATACCATAAGGTAATATTTTTCTGCACTGGGTGAAAATTTTGAAGACTCCATGATTTTATAGTTGTTCTTAGGTCATGGTTGCTTTAACTTATAAACCAGTCCCAATTTGGTATCAGAAAACACTCATTTCCGACTTGATTGAGGATGGAATCATTTCCATTCTCTTAGTTTTGGGTAATTTTGAATAGGGTGTTGATGATTGAAATGTGGTACAGTCAGAATCTTCTCTCATGTTTTACTTCATTCTGAGCTTGCAAAGAAATTTCTGGTCCTTCCAAGAGTCAACGTGCTGAGAGGGAGAAAAGTGGAAGAAGGTACAGACAGTATGGTGGTATTATTGAAGATCACCTTCAAATTCTCCAGTTCTTTAGATGTTCTGGCCTGGGAACATATATGCTTTCTATAGAGTGTCCTCCTGCAAGGCCCCCCAGTTGTTGCAGTAACTACTTCTTCAGATCCTCATTTTTGAACCTCTCCGCCCTGAGGCTCCCAGCGATGCTTCTAAGCAAAATGCAAAGTGGCTCAGGTTGGCTCTTAATCTAAGGTGCAGTGAGTGAGATACACACATTGCATGCTTGTCATAGGTCAGAGCACTTCTACCTCAAATTTCTTACCTTTTATCTCTGACCTGTGAGCCCAGCCTTTTGGGATAGCTACTCACCTCGTGATTCTGCAAGATGTCCTAGAAACAAGTCAGCTGTTTCCCAAAAGTTGCTGAAGACTGCTGAGATCTCTGAATGTTTCTATGGAAGTTCTTTTTTATCCTAGATGAAAAGCAAGATGTGGGCATCCCAGGCCTTTCATGACAGGACCCACAGCTGGGCAGATAACTCGCCAAAGATATACCATTCAAAAATATACTTTCAACTCTTACATCCACTCAAAAAAGTGAGTGTGGAATTTCAAAAGACCCTCAATAAGCTCTTTATAACTTTCATCCAGTCAGGCCCTGCCTCTATGATTTTGAATTTATTGTGCATGGGTACCCCCATTGTGATTTCATATATAAAAGAGCATATCGATTACATCATGCTGCCAGCTCTTCATTTCAATACCTTGTGGGTACTGTCACATAAGCTTAACACCTCACATTCTGTACTTATTAGCAGCTATCAGAATCAATCAGCTTTTCCAGGCTTACTTTTATATTTAAGATAGAGGATCCATGTAAACTAAGATGAGTAAGTCAATTAGATCATCCTGAACTCCAATTAGTTATCATGAGAGTGACTTCTCCACTCATAAAATATTATAGACATAACACATACATCTCTGGGTGTATTTTAGAAGTAACAGACCAAGAATAAAAGAATAAAGTCAAAATCCTTTTCTATCTGAACTTATATCTGTAATATATAACAATTAGATAATAGAGTTGACTTCATAGATGAACATATTTAATAAGCTAAAAACTAATGTAAATAGTGACTGAAAACAGTAAGAAGAGCAGTAGCAAGGACAAAATAATAATAAACAGTTTTAAACAAAGTAATATGTACATGCCATATTTGTTAGTACTCTTTGTGAAGATTATGAAAAGTTCTTTTAAAATATAGAATGTTTTTTGATATAGTTGTAGAAATTACTGTGTGTTAAACAGTATCTTAAGTTCATAAACCTTGTTATTACATAGCTTCAACTAATGTATTTTTACTTAAAAATTATTTTTGACTTGTTTATTGTAATTTGATATCTGAAATATTTATACTGTTTATGTGGTGCTTAATTGTATTTAATTTATAAAAATTATATCTAATTTTTCTTAAAAATAAATTTGAGGTGTATTGAAAATGATGATATACAAATATCTGACTTTGAAAAGTATATAATTCAGTAAACAAACTTATTACCATGATGTCATTCATTTCAACATACATGCTGGATTTGATATGAAAAATAAATGGTTTATATAAAGCATCTTTTAATAAATTAATATAGCTGTCAGTATATACAGCTTTTGGTGTGTCATTCTCTAATCATTCATGTATATATTTATTGAGTAGCCATTATTGGCTTAAAAGAGGTGAAATACTATGTTGATAAATAAGGCATACTATACATGTCTTCAAGTTTTCAATTTCACTTGTTAAAGATGAGCTTTCAATGTAAAACATGAATTATAATTCTAGACCATAAATTACTATTAATAGCTTTGCAGAAGTAAATGCAAAGTTTCTGTACAGAAGCAGAAAGAGCAAAACAGATAAAGACAATGATTAGGACTACATAGAAGAACTAGAAAGTAGGACACTTTCATTATTGCAAAGGGTCAGAACTAATTGTGACAGAGAATTCTAAACACACATGCACAGCATGAAATACATTATTAAATTATGAATAATCAAATGACCTTATTACTTTTAAGATATATGAAATATAGCAAGAATAGAGGACATACAAAATGGACTGTAAATTGGAAGCATCTAAGCTGGGTTTGATTATGAATTTCAGGATAAGAGTTATGAACTTTATCCTAAGAATAGAATTGATAAGTAGGAATGGCGAAATGAAATGAAAGAACTTTGGAAGCGGGGTACACCACTGAAAACTCAGTTGGAAGCTATTGCAATGGTCTGTATTGAGGGTGTCCAAAGAGCCAAGTAGGAAACAGATGGTGAATGGAGAAGAGTGGGTGAACTCCTCACACACTGAGAAAAAAGCTTTGCTAGACTAAGATGAATAAGTTGATTAGGGGAACAAGGGAGAGAGAACAATAAAAGAACATGCAATAATCTACAGGGAGATGTTGTGCCCTAGAGTACATTCACCTGTAATACTAGTTAGAAGCTGAACCTTATGAGGGAGAGAGAGCATGCAAGAGAGACAGCCTCAAAAATATTTTCACATATTTAAAAACCAACAAATCATTACATTAATGTTCATAATTAATTGTGAGTTTACCATTAATTTGGAATTTTATAATGCCAGTTATATGTCAATTGAATCAAAATTTTGAAGTTGTCTTGAGAAAAGATTTTTTTTTTAATTAAAATAATCCTTTAGGTAAAATGACAACCAGTTAGTTTAGAAAGTTATGTCTCATGCAAGCAATTTGCCTCCAGTAAAGCAAGAGCTGGAACGTAAAGTTTATCAGGACTATGAATTTCCTTATGATATTTCTACTCATGTTAACTGCAATTCAAGACTACTTGCTGTAACAGAGAAAGAAACTGCATGTTCGTTCACTGAAAAATGCTAATACAGCCTGTTCCTTGTAATAGTTTAGATCTTAAGTGTTTCCCAGTGGTCAATGAGTTGGAGTATTGGTCCTCAGCAAGACACTTTTGGAAGGTGGTGAAACTTTTCAAGAGATTGAGCTCATGGGGAAATCTTTAGGTCCTTGTGAGCATGCCTCCAAAGGGAGTAATGCTATGGGCCTAAAAACAACAGGACCAACAAATCATCGACTAGAACCTCCAAAATTGTGAGCCTAAATAAATTTTTCCTCTTTAAAGGTTGATTATTTTATGTGATTGCTACAGTAACAGAAATGAAGGACAACACCCCTACAAAACATTAATCTTCTCTTAGGATGCTTGCCTAAATACCCATTGTTTTCCATTCTTCTTGCCATTTAATCCCTTTAATAATGACTCAAAGTATTTCAAATTAGCAGCTCAGAATCTAAAGCATTGCTAATGTTCCAAGTAAATGACTGAATAAAAGAAGCAACTATCATGTAATGCTTTGGGGTTCATTTCCTATGGCTTTCTTACATGTCATTTTTGGATAAGATGTTTCAATATATTCTCTAAAACCCTAGAAAACTGTAAGATAAGATTCTGGCTGCAAGAAAATGCTGTCTGTAGAATGTTATTAAGATCAATTCTGAGTTACAAGAGTGAATCTATATGATTTTATTATGTCTATAATATTTGACAGAGTAGAAAGATTTTTGTTACCCTCATGATTTTTTACTGTTTTTCTTGAAGCTATGAGTATAGCTACTTTTAAAAAATCATTGTGTTAATGTCAGTAAAATCAGCAGAAACAAACACCAAACTTTGAAGACTACAGATAACTGCTCTTTAATCTCTTTGTTGCAACTGTTATTCAGCAAAGTTCATGTGGTTGCTAGACAAAAATAAGATTATACACACTGTCCTTACATTGTATATGCACTTGGAATTATAGGTATAGATAGATATGTGTAGGTGTGTGTGTGGGGTGTGTGTGCACTTGTGTGTATGTTGCATTAATAGTGTTAAAATGAAGAAAAGGTATAGGGAGAAATATGATCAATGAAAGAAAAAGACAAAGAGAGAGATCA